>JABSTR010002927.1:0-34500 GCA_013339765.2 Haemaphysalis longicornis | reverse complement strand
TCACGACCACGGGGTTGATTTCGTTCTTTAGATTAATCAGCCGAGGCACTGTCACTTTAATTTTTTTCATGGGTACTTGGGCGTTTGTGGGTGTTTATTGCTCGTATGCGCGTTGGACAGGTGTTGGCTTTGCCCGTCTTTTTTTTTTGTTTTATTTCCCGGCATTCTCGACTTTTTTTTTCGTGGGGTCTACCTTAGAACCTCAGAATGGCCATCCGCGCTCGTTGCACATCGCTTTAAAACAATCGCAAAAATCACACAGGCACGGCAGGATTCAAACCTCTCTCTAGTATACACGATAGAGTTAGTGTCAGTGGCCTTACCCACTGGCTATCACCGTGGGCTACGACCGGACTACTAAGGGTGAAAAGGGCCTTCCTTTAAACGTCCGGACGTGATTATTGTTTACGACTTGGCGAGAATGGTCGACCAGCATTGAATCCTCTTAGCGGCATATGGCACCAAGGCTGCCAGAACAGAGGTCCTCACTATTTCATGTAGCGAATCAGAATGGGAAATGGAGAACTGGGAGAAATGCCCGCCGGGTGGGATCTGAACCCACGAACTCCAGAATACGCATTTGATGAGTTACCGCTTTGCTACCAGCGCGGATAATCTCTCCACGACTTTATGGGGATTATCGTAAAGTATTTCTTTTTCCTCTATGCTTGGGGTGGTAGCAGCAACCACTCATATGCTCGGGTGAAGGAGACTTCTTTTTAACCCCAGAGCCGTGACTAGTGTTTACGACATGTGAGGGTGGTCCACCAATGTTAAATCTCTCAAGCACCCTATGGCACAAAGGCTGCCAGAACAGACGCCCTCGGTATGCAGGTTGCGAATCGGAATGAGAAATGCAGGACTCGTTGAATCAAGGCACAATGGCAGCTAATAAAACTTCGGAAGAAAAGCGGAGAATGTGGTAGATATTTGACAGAGATGAATTGTGAAAGACAGAAATAAAGTAGAGAAAAATGCTTGCGTGGAGGGATCCGCCCCGCGACCTCCTAAATACGCGTTTGGTGCGATAACCACTAGGCTACTGGGCGGGGCTATTTACCCCTCTACTTTCTGGTCTGTTTATGTTAAAGTATTTTGTTCATGAGCCTGGGGATGTAGCCCGCGCCAGTCGTACTACTAACGGGTGGACGAGACCTTTCACACCCGCGCAGTGACTGGGGCGTCTATGAGACTCAAGAGTTGTACACCTTCGAGGTTATGCACCCTATGTCTCTTAGGCTGCCAGAAAAGAGGCCCTCGCTATGCTTGTAGCAAATAACATTGTGAAGTAAGGGACTCGTTGATTAAGACGGAAATAGGGGTTGGCAGTCAAGAAAACCTCGGAAAACTAAGGGAGGATGTGTAGGTTGCTCATTCAAACAGATGAAGAATTTGTAAAGACAGAAACAAGTGAAGAAAAAATGCCCCGCCGGGTGAGGTCCAGAACCCACGACCTCCCGAATACACGTCTGTGTGCAATGAGAACTATGCCACAGCGGGGATCTTTTCCCGTCCACATTTTTTGGGGGTTATATTAAAGGGTTTTTGTTTCCTATGCTTGACGGTGGTTGCCAGCGCCACTCGGACATCTTTGAAACCCTTGCGCCACATGACAAGCCCAAAAGTTTCTACGATGTCTGCGGGTAGTCTTAAAAAATATTCGGGATGTCGACAGAGTTGTAAACCCTTTGAAGGTCCTTGGTGCACCTCAAGCGTGGTGTTTTTATGCAAAGAAGCACACCGTACCCGGCAGATTCTTCGTAGAGCACACTTTAAAAAGGTAATAACGAATTCACGTATTCTTGTTTATGGGTTCGGATGAGTTAGTTATTTATGAGGGATACAAATGAAACATCTAGGAGGGTTACTTTATTTGACTACTATATCATGGTTTTTTCCTTAAGGCCAAACTGTTCTTTACGCGACTGCTCTTCTCTAGTGGATTTGTGAGAGGTGAGTATTTTCCTAAAGCACCCAGTAAAACACTGTCAACGGCAGAATTATTGCCGTTAACTGCTCGCTCCATCAGCTCACGAACATCTCATTTTTATCTAAACGCGCTAAAACCTTACACGAAGTGTTTGCATGTACCCTTTTTGGTTTCTTCCTAAATGAGTATACTGACGCCGCAAAGCATGAGGGCGACTTCGGTTTTCAAGCTTCGACCTTTAACAGTGCAGATCTCCGGCCCTACATTAGGAGCCGGGCAAAGACGAAATTGCTGATAGCGGCTACTAAAGTTTTTTCAAAGACGTTCACCTACTTCACAGCTTCATTACTTGCCAAGGCTGTGGTTACAATAGAAGAATTGCAGTTATCCGCTTAGAAGGTATATGATCACGCAATACAGTTATTGAAGGACACGTTCAGAAGGCATGAAAGATCAGTGGAAATGCACATGAGCGAACTTCTGACTCTCGAAAGGTAAAGTCACCGAGGGGTACCAAAGAGCTAAGGAAGCTATTCCAAGTCGTACACGTCAACATGCTCGCCCGCCATTCACTGATGTAAAACCCGAATTTTGTGCTCAAGCCAGTGTTGAAGAGAGCTATTCCAGTCAGAGTTTTGAGTGGAGTTCAAGTTGAAGGAGATAGCTCAATGTAGACAGTACAGAGAAAGGGAAGAAGGAGAGTAAATTCTGTAAGCAGGAGAAATAGGTTCAAAAGACCTAACCCGACTGCTTGAATTTCTTCGGCACCAAATCAACTTGAGAGAGGAGACAAAACAGGAGCAAAGGTCGTGGACTCACAAAAGACAATAGAAAGTACGAGACATTTCCAACAACAGCGAATTTTACAGCTCATCTGAAATGGTGTGCATCTTTTGCAAACAAAACAACCATGCTACAGAAGGTTATCGGCGCAGCATGCTGATGGAGAAGAAAAAGACGGTGCGCGCCACCAGCAGGGCATGCTTCCGCTGTACGAGACCAAACCATATGGTCCAGGTGTGCAGAGCAAATGTGCGATGCAAACAATACAAAGGAAGGCAGCGACATATTGTGTGTAGGACAAAAAAACCAACAGCAAAAGCAGAACAACATGCCGCGATGGTTAACCACGACAATCTATATGGTGCTGCACGCCTACTATTGAATGGCAGGAAAGACAATGCGTGCTGCTACAAACTGTGGCAGCTTGGATAGAAGGAGACTCATCAGGCAACTACTCCGACTGTTAAGAGCAGCCGCAGCAAAAGATCATTTATTACAGGTGGATTGGCAGAAATATTAGGAGCAATGGTCATCCAACAAGAACCATTGTCTCGTTCAGCATAATGAAATGATGAAGATCATGGACTTGATACAAGTGAAAGTAAACCTCAAAGCAAAAGCCAGGCACCCTGATTTTGAACACTGAAAGTTACATTATATCCTGTTAGCGTCTGCCGGGACTAACCTACATTATCGAAAAAGATGAAAAAGCTATACTTGAAGATTGCCGGTGAGAGGCACTAACCAAAACCCCAAGATCGAGAGGGTCTGTAATTGGCTCCTTTTTATTAGGCGTTTTTCTCTGGAAAATAAGAACATTAGGTGACAAAATATTGGCTGTGGAGACAACGCTTGGATGAATAGTTCAAGGACCATGCCAACAAAACAAGCTAAAAGTAACAAAAGGAAAGGCAGTCACTGTACTTCATATTGAAGCTGTTGACAAAGGAATTTATATTGAACTAATTGTCGGAAATTTGTAGTTCTCAGTAGATCAGCCTAGCAACACAGCAGAGTCAACCAAGTTCCGAAGACCAAGTCGTCGAGCGGTTCGAGGGCAAATATCGAAGAAGAATGAGCGCTACTCGACAGCCCTTCCAGGGAAAGAAAACACAAACCGGGACACAATAAAGAAACTGGAGATAAAATGCTACTATAGTTAACAACTCCGCTTTAGAAGAGTGATACTCTTAAGAGATATGAAGAGGTGATATCGGAAGATTTCACTTTTTGGTTTAGCCGACACAGACAAATAGCAAACAGAAAAAAGAACAATGTTCCCTACTATACTCCCCATCACAGAGTTATTCGAACAACTACGAAAGTTGGAGTCGTTTTTGACACGTCGACAAATTCGATCAAAAAAACAAATCGCTCAACGCCAACTGAGAAGCAGGACCTAATTACATCGAAGACATACTGTCGATGCTTAAAAACGTAGAGAAAGAGAAGACACCGTCATCCGAAGTCTTCCAAAAAACAAATTTAAAGATAAGCATAAATGACGAAGACCTAGAATCTTGCCGTTTTTGATTGCTGAAACACTACAACCAGGCAAGAATAACGGGCAAAATTGAAACATTGAGAACGGCAAGAGGGAGATTCGGGAATCACATTGAGCCCGGTTGTACTTCCGGCCACGATCAAGTACTATCTGAAACAAATTATTCCGAATTTATAAGAACAACAGGAAAGCTACAGATGGCAAATTAAACTGATGACAGTATACTTGGAGCGGCCATACTCGGTCAATCCATCAAATTGTACGAGACAAGAACGGTGAGTTAGAGGGTGGAGAAACTTCATCATCGTCTTCTGAGAAGCATTGAGACCTCCATGCTCAAAATCCTCGGTAGGCTGACACTTACAGTAGAAGAGATGCGAACGTTGGGGGCGGAGATGGAAGGAGCGTGAAATATTCGTCCCTTAACCTCCGTGTACAGCCAGCCTGGGGAGCCCATCCCAACAAACTACTCCGGAATTTATCGGAGAAGACGGCAACTCAACAATGAACAATGAGGCATTCTCGCGGATAGCGAAGAGGCCTGGAGAAGCCGGTGTCACATCACACGTGCTTGGGGAGTAAGGTGGCACGGAAAGTAGCTATAAGAAATGGAAGTAACATCACGCACAAAGGCAACGACCGGAAAAACGTTAGAAGAAGGCGACGTCGTTCTCCCATAAGGCACCTGAACGCGGGCAATCTGGGAAATATCTAGAATCGAGAAGTATCTGGGACGTAAAAGTGAGACCAGAGTGTGTCCTCTAAGGAGAAGCAAAAACAATGTGAGACAGCGCTAAAAAAAACACGTTTACGCACTCGAGGGCTACTTTAAAAAGTGCAATAGACCATCCTAGCGCACATTGGCAGGCGGAAATCTGTTATTTATCACTGATCCTCGCATCTCATCCTCGCAACGCGTGCACACAGTCAGGTGGGTGAGCGGATCTGTTGGGTTGGTTCGTATTGGAAAACGATGCCTTACCTTTGAAACGGGTAAATGTTGTCTGGTGGTACCGCCATTGCGAAGTCTCGCTCCGGGTTCCCGCAAAAGTGTTACCGCCGAGTGCAAACGACTGAGGGAACCAACGCATGTGCCTTATTTGTTTTCCAAGGCATTGGTACCACCTTTCTCGCGTGTATTGCATAATGTTGCATAATGTGTCTCTTCGATCCTGCAACTAGGCTTTTCCACTCAGGTTTGCTTACATGCGTGTAGGCAATGCCCCCATGAACGTCATGTATGGTGTGAACCTGGGCTTGTTGGTGATGCATTCTAGTAGGGAAAGCGCAAAAGTTGACACTGCACGAGACAGGAGATAGGACGAAAGTAAGCGGGTTTTTCAAAAATAAACGTTTTATGATAGAAAAAAAACGTAATTGTTCTGGAAATTCTTCCCGAACACCTCTAGACAGAAAAGATTTCTACCTTGGAGATGGAACGTGTCAGCACCCTCTCCATTGGAATTTGCGAAAAAGAGTTGAGATTTTTATGGCTATAAATATTTCGCCCGTGGTAAATGTATGGTATTTGAGTGGTCTTATGTATTTTTCCTCTTTGTGGAGTTGTATTTATCAATTTGGTTTCCGAAATTAACTTTTCTGGATGTTAGCACTTCTCCTTTTCCGTCTTCGTATTTGTCCAGGGTCAACTTTTTGCGCTTCGTCTACAATACGTCATGTAGAGACGGTGAGGTGCCTTGATAGAGCTCCGTTACCGCCCTTAGCAGCCTCGCTATGGGCCCATGACAACCACCTCACCGACGGTGAATCTCTCCTCTTCAACGGTAAGCACAAGATTCCGGTTTTCTCACGTGGTATGCGGCACCAAAATATATATTCAGAGAAGACACAACGGCGTGCTAACGTTTGAGAGCCCTCACACCTTTGTTCTCTCTTTTTGCCAAAGCACAAGCGCATGCCGTGCCCCGCAGCTCTTTTTAACGGTGTTCATATAGTAGCGAACAGTTCATTTTTCTGATTAACATTCTACATAGGCAGCGATGGATTGGTACATTATCCTTTTCTCATTTTGTCAAACGAATATTTTCAGCACATAATTGCACTTCCGCACGTGTTTTAGGTTACATTGTATTTTGAATTTCAGAAAAATAAAGCTTTTTAAACGTACTTTAAAGAGACAAACTTTGCATGTAAATTACGGAAGACGACATCAATACACATGATATAGGGAAAGCCACCTACTAAAAATTTATAATACGTGTCGAGGGAAATACCGTAAGCAACGAAATTTTAGATACGGCATTGTGTAAGTACTTGTGTAAGGAAGATAGCTTTTTAATGGATTGCGTTGTCTATTTTAATCGTGTGGTTTGTCAATTGTACATGTAAAGCTAAATCCCTTCCTTTACCATGCCGTGTTATTCAGCCATAAATTGTGAAGCGTACAAAAAGGGCACGTAAATAAAAATATAGTTTTCTGCTGTTCGCAATGCGCTTTTGCAAGAATATAGAAAAAGTTAAAGTAGGTGAGCTCATCAAAGTTAGTGACGAATACAAACAATACGTTGACACGGTTAGCGGAATATAAATATATTTTGCCATAGCAACTACACGATGGAAAAATAAAACTAATGTGCAATCAATAAAATTCTTCGATTGGCATTGCAAATTTTAAGCATACAACAACGACAATACTGGCTCTGGTACAAGGGTGACATTGTAGAGAAGTTTTCCAATATGCCATTGAATTTTGTTAGACCCGAGACGCGATTGCCGGGGGTGCTCACTGCGTAGGCATCTTGGTATTTTTGTCCTAACCCGCACAGAGCCAATCTGGGTGATATTCAGTGGCAAACGTCGGTGGTTGGAGTGCATTTCTTCAACCAGTTGGTGGTTAATCTTATTAACCCGCCAACTCAATGAGTCCTCCGCACGTGTAGGTACCTCGGCCTGTTAGCGTTTACTACGCATGGTACATGCGGAGCCATGTTCGTCGAGCTATATCGCCGGCTGTCTTCATAAGAATTATAAAATCGAGTCACCTGCTTGGTTTCCTAGGCAGCTATTTTTAAGTGCGAATGCACTTTATAAGCGACCCTGAATTCCGTTGACCGCCGTCCGTCCAAATAGCAACAGCTGCGGGTGCGCGCGCTCCTCGTCTTTCTTGGCAACGGGGGGAGATGGGCGCGCGCTGCCTGGCCGCTGACATGGCACATACCCACGTGGGGGATTGGCCAGGAATCTCCTCGTCTTCCTTGGCAACGGGGGAGATGGGCACGCGCTACCTGGCCGCTGACATGGCACACACCCACGTGTGGGATTGGCGAGGAATCGGGCGTGAGAAGGGCTAATGCACCCGCTTAGAGGAGTACTGACACGAAATTTCAAAGCTGAGATCCGCTCTAGCAATCAAGTACAACGACAACACAAATAGGTGTCTGTGCATGGCACATACCCACGTGGGGGATTGGCCAGGAATCGTGCGTGAGAAGGGCTAATGCACCCGCTTAAAGGGGTACTGACACGAAATTTCAAAGCTGAGATCCGCTCTAGCAATCAACTACAACGACAACACAAATAGGTGTCTGTGAATAAATGCATCTTTCTTTCTTTGTAGTTGTGTGTGTGTACTCCCCCTCATAGCATCACCCGTGCATTCGCACTTCCCCATGCTCCCCTTCGGGGAAATGCGGGTGAATTTTTTTATAGGTGAACACAATAATAAAAAGTGTTTCTTTGCTTTATATTCCCCTTTGATGTACACTGACTACATATTCGGATTTGTCCTGTTCAGGTGTTCCATGTAATTGCTGGGTGGTGGCACATGCTCCTACGGTGATCCATCTTCCTGAATCGACAGAATTCTTCTACGGTCCGCAGTGAATGCCTTCCTGTGGCTCGGGTTCTGTCAAAAGTATTCGTGTAGCCCACACTACTTGGTCAACAAAGAATTTAGTGACATCTTGTTTATGCATATTGGTAAGAATGTTTTTCCCCGCATGGTGGGCAATGAAACTTATGGAACCCACAATCCACGAATATTTGTCTCGGACGCGGAGAACGGGCCTAGGCGGTTCATACCAAAGTTTAGAAAAACTATGATTGTGTGGTGATCAGCAACAAAAGTTCGTCGTGTCTCGTTGGAGTTGTTCTGCTCCGCATGGGGAACCCGGGGAGGTGCGGCTGGTGCAGTAGTTATTACAGTATTCTTACAGAGCATCTAGGCTGGCCTTGGTTAAAGAATTGAAGCAGTGTTGAGGCGTGCTGCCAGATTATGAATCTTTGAAGTGAGGATCCTGAAGAACTTCATTTATCCAAAAGAAGTTGAGCTCTCCAATAAACTTGACTAAAACAAACAACAAAATATGTCATGAATGAGCTTGTACGTTTTATTCTGTTTGTTTTGCCTGCTTTTAAAATTGTGAAATTTGTGCCAAGGGACTGCAACATTTACATTTTTAACAGGTACGGGCTGTAAGTTTCTGCTTTGTGTTTTGGAGTTGTAGTAACTTTTAGATAAAAGAATTGGGTGATCGTGCGCAGTCGAAGCAAGAACAGGTAAGCAAAAAGTAAAGGGATCCACAGGATTTCTCTTTTGGATACCAGGAATCTGGTAATATGCCTAGTAACACTCTATGTTGGGAATCGTGTAATCCCTTCTTACGTTTTACGAAATTGGGATAATATTTTGGAAACTGTTTCCTTGCTGCAACACTATCTTGTCCTACCACATGCGCTTTCAGGAAAAAAAAGTAATTCGTAGAATCCATAGGCGTAAACGAATAATGAGGATCCCTTTGTTAAAATTTAAAATGAAGTACAGCTTACTAAGTTATAATTGTTCTATTCACTTGACAAGAAGACGTTGCTACCTAGCGCACGGCACGGTGACTCTTGTGAAGGCGAAACAGGGAATGCACACAGACTGTACTTAGGAAGTGATTGCTTTTCAACTAACTCATTGCTCCACATTCAACACGTCGTTGTCTCACTTCTACCGCTCCCACTTGGCTATATATTTATTTTTTTATTTATTTATTTATACTGTCAACCCTCACTTGAGGGTCATTACAGAGAGGGAAGCATAAGATATGGAAAGCAAATACAGACATTGACAATTTCAGCAACTTCGAACAATAACAAAATAGCATATTCATTGCTCGGCGAAGTAAACATCAAGAGCACATTCAAATTTTTAATGTCAAAACTTTCAACAATATGTCGCGGCAATTTGTTCCATGCTTCTATGACATCGGGAAAAAAAGATTTACGAAAGACGTCCGTGCGAGCACCGAAGGGGCGAACTGCCGCGTCATGGTTGATCCGGCTGCTGAGCTTATTCGGGGGGTATACGTAAATTGTTCTATTTATTTTTATTTGACCTTGTATTATCTGAAAAAATACTTTTAAGCGCTGCTTTTGTTGCCTGGTTTCTAGAAATTCCAAATCGCTTAGTTTTAATATCTAGGTAACCGAATCCGTCATTTTTTACTTCGAACATATAAATCGTGCGGAAAGTCTCTGAATTCGTTCCAGTTTACCTATTAAATCCTTTTGCTGGGGGCTCCAGGCAGCACAAGCATATACTAAAACAGGGCGCACAAATGTTTTATATGCAAGCAGCTTGACGTCTTTCGTAGTATTCGGTTATTTAGCACGCAAGGAAACGCAGTTTTCTGTAAGAGGCACAGCATACTTTCTCGACATGTGTACGCCATTTCAAGTCATTCGTAATACGCACTCCCAAATATTTAAATGCACACACCTGCGGTAAATAATTAGGTCCAATGCTGTAGGTAAATGGTAGAACGTGTTTCTTGTTATTTATGCGCGTACATGTTGTCTTAGAATAATTTATTTTCATCTCCCATTTATCGCACCATGTTTGAAAATTACCAAGGGAATCATTAATTACATTTTGGTCATTCGCACACGTCACTGGGGCATAGATTAAACAATCATCAGCAAACAATTTAATTTTTGCAGGAGGGTTAACAGCGTCAACGTCATTTATATACACCAAGAAGAGCAATGGGCCCAACACGGAACCTTGTTCCGCACCGGAATAAACATCAAGATATTCTGACTCAAACCCATCAATTAGCACCAACTGTTTGCGGTTCGTTAAGTATGCCTGAATCCACTTTAAGATATTTTCGTTTACGCCTGTTGGTTTAGCTTGAAGAGCAATTTATGGTGCGGACCTTATCGAACGCTTTTGCAAAGTTATGCATATTACGTCGACTTGTTCCTTGTTATCTACAGCAGCGGTAAAATCGTGAGAGTTTCAACCAGTTGGGATAGCGTGGAAAGCCCTTGCCTGAACCCGTGCTGTTGCCTACATATCAGCCCATTTGTTTCCAAGAAAATAGCCATGTTTTTGGCAATGACGTGTTCAAAAACCTTACAGCAAACACACGTCAGAGACATTGGCCTGTAGTTGGTAAAAAGCGTCCTATCTCCACCTTTAAATACCGGTTTCACAATGGCGCTCAGCCAGTATTTTGGAAGTGAATGTGTCAAGAGTGATTTTTCGAAGATAATGACTAAATAAAACGACATCCACTCCACATACCACCTAAAAACACAGTTGGTATTCCATCCGGTACATTAGCCTTCTTTTCGTTCAAATTAGGTAGCTGTTGAAACACGCCCGCTTGATCAAATGAAACTGGATCCATGGCGCATGTGCAAGTATGGGCCGTTTCCTTATCTTCATCCATGAATGCCGTCTTTGTAAATACAGATTGGAAAAAGCGATTGAAACCATTAGCTATATCTTGTTTCTGAGTTACAACATCAGAGCCAACCGCGATATGTTCAATCGCTTGTTTCCGTTCGCCCAAGTACAGCCAAAATTTCCTATGTGAAGTGCGCAAGAAACCAGAGAGCGTTTCATTGAAGAACTTTTTTTTTAACGTAGCAATTTGACCTTTAATGCTGCTCGTAGTTGTGAAATCTGCTCAGAGAGGCCTTGTCTTTTGCGTAATCTCTTTATGTTGCGTTTAGTGTGGATAATATCTCTAGTGATCCAGGGATTATTCTTTTTTGTTTTTTTATTTGAATGGGAACAAACCTGTCTATACAGCTGTTTATTATTGATTTAAATTTCTGCCACAAACAATCAACTGGCTCGCTTTCAGAGGCTTGCTTGAAATCATCAAAAGCAGTTTCCAAAAAATCTAAAATTGACGTGTCACCTTCCCGGCCTTAGTCACTAACAGGCACCCGAACGAAGGGTCGTTTGCATGGTTTTGTACCACATAGAATCTCAACCGAAATCAGTTTGTGGTCAGATATGCCTTCTTCGACCATGACACTGAAGTCCTCAAAGAGCCTGAAAGGAATACCAGGTCCAGCAGTGACTGAGAACCCGATGTTACTCTAGTGTCCTGTTGAACAATTTGGGTTAGGTTATGGTTGATCATTATTTCAAAAAGCTTTTCGCTACTAGCACCATCCTTGTTACCGGTCGATAAAAAAATCCAGTCTATGTTTGGTAGGTAAAGTCCCCGGCCAGCACTAATTTCGTTTGTCATTTACATTTCAGCTCAAAAAAGCCTGAAGGTCTTCCAGGAACTCGGGCGAAGTGGCAGGTGGTCTGTATACGGCTCCGATAAGGTAATTGGTGTTCGCGTACATAACTTTACACCATACAGATTCTGATAAAGTGCATTTAATTGAAACTGGCGAGCTACATTTTTTGACGACAATTGCAACGCCCCCACCACGGGAATTTCTGTCCCAGCGAAACATTCTGTACCCAGGAGGAACAACCACATCATTCGAAATATCGTTGTTTAGCCATGTCTCTGTTACGATCACCACATGGGGAGATCGCGACAACAATAAATGTTCGAGTTCGGTTACCTTATTAACAAGACTGCGAGCATTGAGCAGGAGAATCACTAGCTATGCATGTGATGGTGCAGCCCCTGCCCCTTCCACCGGGGCGCCGCTAACGCTCTCAGAGTTGTGTATTGCTGCTGACTGTCCTTTAGCATACCGCTCTTTACGACATGGTTGGCGTTCATCTCGGTTGTGGTCCCAAGTATATAAGCTGTCGCCTATCTTCAATTTGTCATGAACTAGCGATACCTTCTTTCCGCTGGCCCTGTCCGCAGCTGCGCTGGCCCACAACTTTTTACGCACCTCGACCGTCTCCTTCGAATAATCGTTGCTCACGCTAATAGAAGTTCCCTTTAGTTTGCTGCAGTTTTGGAGTATATTCTCTTTTTCTTTGCAATCGTAGAACCTCATTATGACTGGTCTAATATACCCCGGCTGTTGCTTGCCTAATCGATGAATTCTTTCTATTGTTCGAACTTGCACGTTCAGTTTTTTGCCAAATATATTGTCGACTACAGAAACTTTTAAGTCTGACCCGATACCGGCCTACCTTCCTCTACGCCAAACCCCAAGAGGTTAGTTGGTCTACTTCTTCTTCCAAATTCAGTTAGCTTTTCTGCCTGCGATTTTACATATGTTCCAGAACTTCAATTTTTGCGTTCAGTTCTTGGACTGAAGCAACTAAGCCAGCCAATCAATCGGTATTTGTCTGTATCTGGGCTAATTGATCATGAATGCCAGTCGACCGATGGTCAAATGCTGCCTGATTTTCCAGAATATTTTGTAGCTGCTGTGCCGCAGTAGGGCCGGGGTTTTGTTTTAATTGTTTTGTTTGAAATTGGCATTGTTTCCAGGAGTAGAGACTTAATAAAGATGTTATGTATTTCAGCTATTTGACTTGGTATATCTGGATACGCTTACAGTGCTAAAACTGGAGTGACTGTGGAAGTTCCCGTATAGAGATATTATGTTTCTCATGGCTTGTCTTCGTACCAAACTTGTATTTTCATGCGAACAGTAGTATACCTCTAACCAGCCAAGAAAATCTTTTTGTGGCGTCAGCCAACAACTCCCTGGCTTCTACGGGCGACACAAACAAGCATCCCAATGTACTACTGGCTGCAGGCTTCCCTCAGGCTATAGACACCATTGGCACCAACAGGAATAGTACCCGGGCCCCACTAGACGAGTGGAGCAAGAGGCCGTCATCTTGCGAACTACCCGCCGCGGTGGCTGAGTGGCTAAGGCGTTGCGCTGCTGAGCACAAGGTCGCGGGTTCGATTCCCGGCCACGGCGGCCGCTTTTCTGATGGAGGCGAAAAGCAAAAACGCCCTTGTGTACGAGATTTCGGCGCACGTTAAAGATCCCCAGGTGGTCGAAATTAATCCGGAGCCCTCCACTACGGCGCGCCTCATCGCCTGCGTTGCGTCGGCGCGTTAAACCCTACAATCAATCAATCAATCATCTTGCGAAGTAACCTACGCCCGCCCGTGGAGGTCGAGAGATAAGGTGGGTTCGATTAATCGTCCAGGGAAGAGTGGATTGATTTTTGGCGGCGCCTTATGAAACAAGAGTCAGGGGGAGTCTTGGAGAGATATGACACTTTAGCCGTGCTTTCCGTCCTACTCGTCACCCTTCGTCAGATGCTCCTCTCCGTTTTTGTATAATCTGAGCCGCTGCTGGGTTCGAGATTCCGCCCCCTCGAATCCTGTTAACCGCTGGAAGTCTCTGGCTTACCTCTTCTGATCCATTTGTGTGAATAAAGTAATCCCGCATGAGTAATTGTTGTCGGTGTCGTTTAGAACTTAGCCGTTCAACTACTTTCACTGCGCAGATTAAGTATAATATTTTAGGGATTTTGTAGTTTCGTGATTATCAAAATTATCTCGATTTCGTCGTAAAAGATGATAACATTTATTTTCAATTATTCCTATTTTCGAGATATTTTATCCAGAGAAACTCCCTAGCAGCAATGAGCTAATACAAACTCCCGAAACGTACCTAAATTAAATGGTTGTATGTGTCCCTCGCGGTGTGCAGCAAGAGGCTAAACTGAATAGGTATTTTGACGCGATCACGTTAGATTTATTGATTGTGAACTTGAACCATCGCCGGAAGTTGCTTTTGTTCCCAAACACGTAGTACACTGGAGGAATTGTGCGTTCTTTTGGCTTACTAGCCTTGATGGTCTTCTTTTAAATGAGAGCTCTGTCGCCATTCTTTTTTTACTGTTCACTGATTGTCAAAGAAGAAAAAATTGAGCACTGTTTTTTCGCGAACAATAAAACAAAAGAAGTGATTGGCCGAATATTTTTACAGCTGCTCATCTCATTGTTGGATGAACAAACAGTGGTGGGCGCCACAGATTTTATTTTTACCACGAAGCTGTTATACGCCCAGATACACCAAGATCTTGCTGACGTCATATGAGGCACGGATGTGACGTCTTCAAAAAATGCCATTGGCACGGCGGCGCCCGGAGTCGAGTCCACGAACTCCTTCAATTCTCGCTGTAACGGGCGGTGCGCGGCGGTCTGCCCACTGCGTTATGAACTGAGACGTAAGCAGCTCTACGAAAGCGCCGATGTCCTTCCATATGACTCTTAAATGGGGATGCCGTCTAGGAGCGGCGAAGAGAAGTAGTTCATTATGACGCTAATAAGCATCGGCAGTTGGCGCCTCGATGCCAGCGTCTGCGTGTACGCGGCATGCGGGTGAACTGAAGCACCCTTGGCAACCTACTGTTTTTGGTTGGGTTTCGTTCGCACTGTTTTGAAGGGGCTGTGGTTCAGTAAAATTTACGCAATGTTCCTCCGCGTGCAATTCAGTGTGCAACGTTGATGCGTCTAACGGTGCTACACTCACGTAATAAAAATAGCGATGTGGAAGTTCAGGTTGATGCACAATAAGCATTTAAATGCTCCTGTGAAGGAACATTTCACCTTCATGTTTTTTTTCGAATCCTATGAAAGAGGCATCAACCACATTTCTTTTCTGGAAATATTAGGTGCGCGTTTTTCACTGCAGTGAGGGCGGCGTGGATGGCTGTCCAGTTTGTAACGCCGATATACGGGTGGACAAAGACTTTTGTAGATTTTAAAGTAGGAATGAAAATATTGAGGTGAGAGAATATAAGTTGATTCATTTTCCTCTACAAGATATTACGGAACAACATAACACACTGCTCTGGGCATCTTGAGGAGGTCTTGACCCGTGCACATCTACGTACTCAATTCAATTCCACTTTATTTGATACGCCACACAACATCTGGGCCATTAGCAACACTGCTAGTGCCGGACGCATGCAATATATGTATCATATTATAGCAGCTCAGGTATAAAAAAATTCCGTAAGAACAAGGAAAGAAATGCATAGGTATATATAGATGAACATAGGGACTGAAAAATATTACCTTTGCGTTTTTCGAAGGTCGAGAAAATTTCGGCTTTCTTTAAGTGGGGATGGATAGTGAACGTATGTGTGCAACTACATCTGCGACTAACTTCACTTTTTTTCGTAATAAACTTAAAGTTATGGCGGCTGTGTATAGTAATAACTTGCTACCGTCGACAAAGTTCATACAAAATATAATTAGGTTTCAGAAAAAAAGTCTAGAGATTTTCTTTCTTTCTTTCTCGGGTAATGAACATTTTTGATATGTTTTTACAGACAGACGTCTGAAACACTTCCCGTGGGTTTCAAATGCGTCCTTCTGAACCAAAATAACAATACAATTATACTAAAAATTGTAATAAAAATTTTCATGTTAAATTTTATTCATTTTTAATACAGAATTGTGAATAAAAAACAAATTTTATTTAGAACATACTCCTTCTGGTTCAGATTGTGTATATAGCATTGATAAACAAATAAGAAGAACAACGTTTCAGTTACCTAATAGTTCAAGAGAAAACGTTAATTTAGCGAATTGCTGTTTTGAGAAGGCACGCTTCAAAGGTTTTCTTGCATTTTTTTTTTAATTTGTCTCTACTCTCCTGGATTTTGAGAAAAGAGAGGCAATGCAACTTGCACTGGAGACTTCAGTCATAAAAACTCACTGTAATCTGTCGAAAACAAAACCAATTATTCGGGGAGAAGCGGTATGATAGACGACCTAACCGACATAAGCAAGCATTGTGCAATGCTTGCGCAATGTTGTTTCAGTTTCGCCTGTACTCAACTACAGAAAAATTCGAGCAACTATGTGCTACATTTGCAGGTCATTATAAAAAAAGTGCTGCCAACGTTTTTGAAATAAAATTAACAATCTAACCACCGCTGCGCGTCACACGAAACTTGCAGCGACCAGGCGAAGCCACAAAGCGGCATCTTTGGCTTCATTTTGAAATAACGTCTGATGTTAATCTGAGGATACCACTTCGCGGGGACGTTCTCGAAGAATGTTAGAATATTTTGGAACTGTAATAAAATCCAATTTCTTGTCAGTTTTGCCCTTCATCCCCTTTAACGTCATCACAAATAGCGTGCCGTAGTTTAGTACCAAGGTACTGTAGTTTACTCCTCGCATACACGTTGTGTAAAGCCGTGATGCTATAAATGATGTTTGTGTGACCGGTGTTGCTCGACCTTTTTCGATAAAGATATTTCAATTCTAAAGGCCTTTTTCTCACAAAATTTATGAGTAATGCAGGCTATTTTGTAAACTCGGACGATCACAAAAAGTCGGGTTTTATAGTTTTCCGGAATGGACGTGCTGTGTGAGTACCACATTTTGAAAGGGTTAGATTGTGCAGTGCGCGTTTTTAATTTTATAACTGAGACAATCTACTATAAATAGCTGGTGCCCGAAGTTTAACCCGATATATTAGGTTACAAGAAAGACGGCCAAGTATATTGTTTTATGGTGGCAAAGGAAAATTCTGGCGCGCCTGTTTAATCTGAAACAAGCAAAATAAAGTTTTTTCTCACATCTCTTAGGTGCTGGTTATGATTTATGGCCGCGAAAACAATGATCTCTGATACTTATGTCGTTATGTATTTTTATCCGTTTCCAGTTTCAGGTTTATTGAAGTAGTGCCCTTTGCCTCTAGAGATAAACTGTAATTTTGTTTGGAGGCTACATTTATCTGACTGTTTTCAACAAATCTTTTTCCCGATGTTTATTAGGTCAGTATTCGCACCTATATGTAGCTTCCTAATCCTATATCCCACAAAAAAACGACCATTTCCTCACGGTACATTAGGGCGTCGCCGTTAAGTGAGAAAATTGGGGAAATCTTGATTGAACCAAACACAGAGATCTGTGGTACTGCAGCTACTATAGGTACAATAGTTGAGCAAGTACCATCCACACAAACAGAGTGTTGGCATTGGGATCAATAACTTTGAAAGAAATTTGAAGAGTCCTGAAAACCATAACAAAGACGTTTTCTGAGAAGCAAGTCATTTTCTGCTGTTCAAATGCTTTTCGCACATCTAGATGTGCACCGACTACCTTTTTTTATTCAGTGAGGCATTCATAACAACCGTAACATCACTATCAAGTGTGAATGTGTGTTTTTTTGGATGGTATTGATGCTGGTACGGGGCTATATAGTTGAATCTAAATAAACTAATGAAGTGCTTTGCGCTAAGCTTCTCAAACAATGTATTTATTACGAATTAGAGAAATAAATCTATAACATTTAATTACGTACGCATAACCACTTTATATACACGGGTTATTTTTCGAAGCCTGGACACGTACGTATACACTGTCCTGAAGTGCATTATAAAATATATTTCTAGTAATGGGAAAATTACTCCTGAATTAAGGTTCAAAATTCTCGTGGTTGTGCCATTGAACCCAGGTTTTTTGCAAGTACCGCGTAGCGCTTATAGTAGATTTTATCTCTTCTGAAGTAACTTCCAAATACACAAAAGAATTTACGATGCAGGTAGACAGTATGGCGTCGCTCACAGGAGAAAATTTCAATCAGAAGTTCCGGAAACCGTTGGAAAAGTACCCCATAAAAGCTGGAAGCCAGTACTGCATTTGATTCACCAAACAGAAGTAAATCCAGAAATCGGGAAGAGGGCGTGCTGCCTTTGATTATGTAATTTGTTTGATGGCATAGTTTTCCTGATATGCCTTGGTTCACTTCGATAATAATGCAATAGTACACGTATTTACTGTGGTTAACTTTTAAAAGCTATTAACTGTTATTGTGTATCCGTACTAGCAGCAATGATAATATTTTCTTTATTTTATTTATGTTTTTCGGCGCCAATTCTCTTTAGTACGAAAGCGGGGGGCGTTTTTTTGCTACGGCGGGTAAGCAGAAGTTATTAGACTTCCATCGATCACGCCCCAAAATCGTTCATACATTTTTCATGTTTTACAGATGTTAATGTCCTCCCGTGAAGGCTGTAAGCTATCTCGCAGTCGACCTCTATCATACCGAGCGACAGACTGAGTAGCAGTCAGTGCTGCATGTCACAGGCAATATGACGTAAGAAAGAAACTGGGAAAATGATCTCTGATACATCCATCTAGAAAGCCTGGAAAAGTATGGCCGATGTCGTAGTTGCAGAGCAGGTGGTCACTAAAAGTTGAAAAAGTATGAGCAATGCGTGTGGCGTGCGTGATATCAAGGTTAAATCTCCTCAGACAATCAAACGTGATATTAAACAAGCGTGATATCAAACAATCAAGGTTAGAATTCTTCAGTGAACTCTTTTTTTCTCCTTAGCCGCCGAGTCACCTAGGATAATTTCTAATCCTTTCTAAAAAGAAAGAATGTGAGAGTTCAGGGAAGTATATAACACGCCATATTTATCTATATTCATAGATGTACACACAAGCCTCTCGTATTTAGGTGGGACTACGTTGGTTAGCCGGGCACGGCGCATAGATTTTATGCTAGGGGGCGTTAGGTTGGTTAACTCATAATGACGTTGTGACTAAAATTCACAATAATTTTCCGCCTCCAGGTGTACGTTCAAAGCACGAAATTTGTATGTCTTACTTTGCTCACAAATACAAAAGCAGAACAATAAAAAGCCACTTGCCCGATTACAGCCAGGGTGCCCTGGGGCTTCAGCTCCTTCTTTACGTGGTAGCATTATTACCGGCGTTCGATGAGATTTACCAGAGTTAGGTTTTTTTTAAACATCGCGGCCAGGTCATTCCCAACGCCGACAAGACAGTTCTGTTTTTAGTTATCGGTTTCGAACATACATTCCGCTGTTATTTTATGAATAAGCTAACTCGAAAGGATTGCAGAAGGCAGCGCTTATGTGTTGGCGTAATCACAACCGGAGTCAACGTTTATTTTAGCTATACTTCAACCCCAACCATCTTTCAAAAGGCATGCCATAAACAAAGATTGCAATGAACAATAAAACATTAAACCATCACCTCCGTTTCAAGTTACGTATCGGAGCTTCAAAAGAAACATCCATATGAACAAGGGAAACGTTTTTCCCTGTAGGTACGAGGCCACTTTATCTGGTTATACTTTTCCCAGAAAGCATTTGAGGATTTTTTTTTTCAAAGTGGGTGAAATCAACAATTTTATTAAATGCGAAAGTTTTTTACCGCACCCATATGCTTTGCGGTCGAAGCAATTCTTCGATATGTTTTACACCTCAGCAATGAGATGTACACGTACATAAGATAACTATATGCGGCTCACTGCAGACATGAAATTGACCAGAGAGATGTCTTCTATACTGGTGCCTGGAAGGGTGCCTGGAAGTCTCGTGAAAACCTGCACACAGCAGCAAGCGAGCGGAGCGCCCGCCGAGTAATTTGAGTGACATGAGGTTAAGAAAGTTAAGGCGCTCTCGAAGAGCACTCCGAGGTCTTTGATCTCGACAACTGTAGACAGAAAACCGTCATCAAATGCTGTAGCGAAAGAAAATGGGGTTGGTTTTTCGGGTTTAAGACATGACCTTGTTTTCGCAGGATTAAGATTTATTCTTTATCTGAGCACTAGTTAGCAAAGGAGAATATATCTTGCGGCCGGGCATCACAGTCAGCGATGGAATTTACACGTCTGAATATTTTAATGTCATGAGCGTAGAGAAGAAAAGAAGACTTTTAATTGGGACTGGCACATCATTTACAAAAATGAAGAACAACAGAGGGCACAAGACCGAGCCTTGGGTCACACTGATTGTTGATCTATACATACAGAACGTCTGCCCACGCTAATGAAACTGAAGCGATCGCTTGGATAGGTACCCAGCAATGCCACGAGTGGTGTATCAATGCCCGACTGCAAAAGCTTCTCAAATAACAACGCGTGGAAGACAACAGCAAATGCTATGCTCAGGTCACAGTAGACAACGTCCAACTGGCCTCGCTCGGAAAGTGCAGGGGAGACCTGCTCCGTGAAGCAGGCGACATTAGTTGTGGTCGACCTTCCTGGCATAAAACCATGTTATTTATTTGTAAACAACTGCTGTACAGAACTTGGCAATACCTTGTGCGGTGCTGCCTCATAAATCTTGGAGGCAGCACATAGCAGAAAAACTGCTGTATAGTTTTTTGCGTTAGATTTGGTGCCTGCATCCAAAATGTGTGCACACGAGAAATTTTCCACTTACGCGGAAATATGTTTGTTTTTAGGAAGGTATTGAATATCGCAGTTAAAACTGGAACCAAAATTCTGCTGAATGTTTTAAAATAGCGGGATGTATCCGTCAAGGCAGCACGGCGGCGACGGTTTCATGCGCCTTAGATCCTGATGCACAAACTGCTCGTTCCTATTGTACTAAGCTAAAACCTATACATTATTCAACATTACCACACACTTCACTCTCATCACGCTGGCTATATAAGGTACTAAATTGCTGCGCAAAATGGTTGGCAACATCCCGAACTTTCTTCTCCAAACGAATCAAAGGGACGGATTCGCTCATGTGAGTTGCTTTTACGGGATCGAATATATCTCCAGAATGGTGCAGGCTGTGAATAACGCTACTCTCCACAGAATAAAGATAAGAGCGCTGGACACCACTTATAAAGACTTTTACACGTTTTAAGGTAAGAGCGGAACTCCTCTTTTCATCCATCAAGACTGGTTTTCTGATATTTTCTGTGGCAGCGGTGTTTTAACTTAGGTGGTAGGAAGTTCACTAGAGAACCAAAAGGGGTGTTTGGACCGGCGCGGTTTGAATTCGGGCATAAACCGATTCATGCCTGTTTTGACTATTTCAGTGAACCGCTCAACCTGCGCATCGCAATCAGCGTGTTCTTTATTATTAACTAATCGAACCGAGAAAAAAAGTTATACAAGCCAATGTAATTGCAAATGTTTCATACGGCGCCCACATTGCAGAACTTTTTTCAGAATTTGAGGTGTTGCCTCTGCCGAGCTTATACAATGATAATCTTGGGATGAAATACAAACAGGCTGTCCATTACAATAACAAATGTTTCCTCACATTATCCAACCTTAACACCACCTTTGGAAGTTATATATAATATCAGGCATAAAAATCCTTGGATGACTCCTTTCTCACGTACAAACCATGGATTTCGCAGGCTATAGTACTGTATGCCCAGTCTCTTAAATAATTTAGCAAGCAAAAATATCCACATAAATATTATCTCCACCAGAAAATGGAAAGAACACGTCATAGAAATGGGTATTCGCTTATGACAGTAATAAATTTTGTGACAGCCACGCACACCGCAATTATATTCTTTTTGAATGGATTTCTCTCCGAAACATTTCCTATTATGCAATTTTGTTTTCGCTGTTCGTTCACCGAAAATGTTCTCTTTCAGTTTGTTACATGGCCCTGTTATTTCTCTGGCTCTATGTTTTTTACTACACAGGCTGTTTGTTTTTCCATTTGGGGCGGATGTTCATTAGTACCTACCACTGCATCAGGTACATTAAACAAATATTTGTATATTTTAATTGGGTGTATGTATATGTATTGTGTGTTTGTATCTACTTTCTTATTATATATGTATATCCCAGTGCCCATAAGATTGTATATGTACATTTTTATTTGTATTCAGATGCATCCACGTGACAATAATTCTTTTGTGTATGCTCTTTTTATCCAAAAAAGTTCAACCATTTGTATTCATTTTTCTGCTGTTCTTTCGCTGTCAAAAACGGGGCAGAAACCCTGTCAAGTTGCTTCTTAGCAGCTTTTTGTTTGTGCCCTTATTTGTATAAGAGTACAATGCTGAATAAATGAACTTTTAAATGAACTTTATCACCACGGGCCTAACAATAGGGAGAGAATTTATTATTCTTCAGTGTAGCACTGCAACGCGGAATCGAGACAGGAGCAGAAACTAGAAAGGGAGGATAAGCTTGTCGGGTTGGACAAAAGAGATGTCAGACAACGATACACGGGCGTTTTGAATTTTCTTAAAAGCAAAGATCTAATATATTTTGAGAGCTGTTTTTTCGAATTATTAAGTTGCTCCATGGATGTGAAGTCTAGGAAGTGTAAAATCATGCTGGATTTCTGCTGTACGTTATAATTGTAGTGCTGATAGTTAAGATGTTTCCATTGTACGACCGGTGTATTGAAATAGCCCAGAATGATAAGCTGGTGATTCGGGTGGGCTGAGGAAACTTCTTCAACAGATGTAAGGAGCTTTTTAAACGAAGATAAAGGGACATCAGGTGGAATGTAAAACGTCCCTAGTAAAAGCTTCTCACCGCCAGTGAGACGAATTTCCAGCGACACAGACTCCTTGTCGCCCTCAAGTTCATGACGCCGCATAGGGTGAAAAGCGCTATGGACCGCAACCCCCCTTCCTTTTGTCTTACCCAGAAAAGTCCCTATCTTTAAGGAAAACTTGGTAATATTTGAAAATAACCGGAAGACCTAATGCCATCAGAAAGCTACGATTCAGAAATAACAAAAATAAAAAAAAGTTGAAAAATCGCACTCGAAAAGAATTCAGTAGCTTTTGAGCGAAGGCCACGCGCATTCTGATAATAGATGTCCCCGCTTTCGCATTGGAAAAGAGGAGTATCAGGTATACTTTGTTTTCAGCCGCTGGCAAGCCAGAGGTAACGGCGTGCACTGTCGACAAGTGCTTCCGTCAGTTGCGCTGAGGTGGTGCAAGGTGCCAGTTCTGGTACAAAGATATGCGTAGGACGTTGCGAGCGCTGGACCACAGAGATGCGACAGGAATCAGACGCACCCACACACCCCCCATGCCCGCTCTTTGTTTTTGTGCGGCGCGAGTCATCACAACGTTCTTCGTGGTACACAGCAGTTTGGCGCAGAGGTTACCGGTGTCGGAGTCAGCTGCTCTGGGTTTGAATAGGAAGGGTGTTCAGCCTGTTTTTACCACAACAGCGGCGAACGATGAATGGATTCCATGCTGCGGGGTGGGGTGTCGGCGGCACCCCATCGAGCTCAGGTGTCAAAGAGGAGACAGGGCCGTTCAGGAGGGAGTTAACCAGCCAACAATAGCCGCTCCCCTCGAAGGCTGCGAACTTTCCCCGCGGCGAAGCAATTATGCCTGCCTGCTTGGCGAAAGCATCGTGCGTTCTCCCTACCCAGGCAGTCGTTGGCCTCTCGTAATTTGTTGACCTCGTCCGTGAAACAAGAATGTCCCTCGAGGGCGTTGAAGTGCCTTTCGTGGAGTTCCGCTGCATCTCCGCCAAGGTCACCCGTTAGGGGAGCGCCGTCCTGTTGTTGCAAACCCGGGGAATTGCGCTGCCTCTCTCGCACGAACTCGTCGCTAGGACTACCCCCGCAGCCTCCATCACCGAGCACGCGCAAAATTTGCAAGAAAGGGCCGCTCACCAGTCTTTAAAGCTTGCAGCTTCCGCGCCAGGGCAGCTGAGTACAGTTGGAGTGGTGCATGTTTTTTGCACGACATGCCTCGAAGAAACTCCTGTCTGCGGTAAAAAACAACAGAGCAACAGCACAGAGACATCTGTACTGGGCGCCATCTTGGCATAGGATGGCGCCCCGTACAGATAATAATATTAATTCCTAATAGGAAATGAAATGCAGATGGCACCCAGTACAATTATAATATTAGTATTAATAATAGGATAAAAGTATATAATTTTCCATTGACTTCTTTAAATTATTCACGGCGTAGTGTCCTTTTGAGCTGCTAAAATATGTTCTTCACGGGGAGCTAAAGTTGAAAAGAAAACATAAAACCTTTTACTATCCAAAATGTCTGCGTGTTTTGGGCCGTATGTTCGGACTGCAATTCTCGTACGATCGGTACTTGGATTGCCTTGATATAATCAATGGTTGCCCTACAATGTTTTCACACACTTGTCTGTCCGTTTGTATTGGAGTAACTGTCACCTTTACATATTCTGGATTTGTCATTTACTACCCCTCTGTTCATGAAGTTGATTGACTTTCATTCTTTGACTTCAGCATTTAAATTAAAATCGTCCTGCCTAGATCATATCGCTTTTGTGCCCCTAACCAGTCTTTGGCGTCTTGCGTCATAAATCAGGGTCTGGCGGACAATTATTTTGTTGATTGCCGCATCTCGGCAAATCCCCTGGATCTGGGAAGAAATCTGCAGAGCGTAATGACCCATCTAATGAAGTGATAAAAATAGTGGATCATACAGCGTTGGATAAGCTTATTAGTGGCTTTACCTCGACATCCCTAATTACAAATAACACCCCTATAACTGCCTACGAGGAATTCTGTGAACACCTTAAAACGTTTCGAACAATTGTCTGAACGTACCATTATAAAAAAAACGAAGGGGAGAGCACAATTGGTTGAACACAGACATTCTGCGTGCTGTCGCACTCAAAGACTAATTACCGAAGCGCTGTAAACATTCCCCTAAAAATGAACTACTTCACGCAGAATTTCGATCCGCGAGGAATCGAGTGGTAGCTTTATTACGCACAGCTAAACGCCAATACTTTCAACCGTCAGTTTATTGCTTCATCAAAAAATGCAAAGAAAACCTGGGCGCTTATCACGCATTAGGGGCAAGCATAAGAATACATTCCCGGAGATTTCTCTGCTTTCTGGCCGCCCTAACGAAAAAGCGGAATCCTTTACCCGTTGTTTTGGCAAGTTCTTTCGGTCGCAGGTTATTGGGGACGGAAGAGGAGACTCCCTAAAGGGTTCGATGGCTGCCTCTGCTTACCTACCAAGGCTATCCCAGATGAACTTAAAACAAATATATTTTCCTTCCATAAGAATAAGCCGCAAGGTGTCGGCCGGAATACCATTTCTTACCCTCAGAAAACACTGTGAGGTATTGGCAGAGCTGTTACTTTTTATGTTGAAGATATTTTATACTCGGCTGTCTTCCCAGACACTCTAAAGACTGCTTTATTTAGGCCCCAGATTTTAAGTAGGTAAAAGACATTGCGTGAAAACTACAGGCCACTTTCAATCTTACCGATCGTATCCCAGATAATACCAAAATTCTTGCTGAAGTTTATGACCTCCTTCATAGTAACGTTTGGCATCTTATCTGACCGTCAGTTTGGTTTTAAGGCAGGACGGGGCACTATACAATTCCTAGAAGAGTTCTCAGATTAGATATATTCGGCGTTTTAACATAACTTATTTAGATGCGCTTTATTCATAGACATATACAAAGCATTTGACACAGTCAATCACACCCTTCGGCTTATAGAATTACACTGCCTGGGCTTTAGGGGACCAAACCAAGCCGTTTTAAAAAAATACTTCCTTAAACCGTTCGCAAATAGTCAGTGTAGGACAAAAGTGTACTGAGAGCACAAGAATCCTATTACAGGCCGGGGTCCCTCAAAGATCTATATTATATCCGTTGCTTTTCAACCTTTTTATGAATGACTTTGCTTCTATTACTGATAAATGCATTGTTTTCCAGTACGCGGATGACTTAGTTTTGCTCACTAGACACAGATCATATGAATCCGCCAGAAGTACTTTACAAAAAACATTTATGCGGCTATGAATTGGTTTTCCCAAAACAAAATGCGAGTGACCCTGGAAAAAAAAAAACTGGTATGTTTCAGAAATTCTTGAAAGTGTTAGCCCACTAACGCTCCTGTATTTTTGCATCGAGATGACTGTCAGGATTGTCGGTGTACCCCTGTGGAATATGTCAACTCTCATAAATATCTTGGTATTATTTTGATTCTAATATGTCGTGGCAGACTCACATGTCCTATATTTGTGGAAAACTGAGGAGTGTCGCATGGCTTTTGTTAAATATTAGATCTATGGTTCCATATCGCATATAAAGATCAATATTTTATGCTCTGGAATACAGTACCCTTAGATATGGAATAAAAAATATCCTCTTTTTGCTCTGTACATTGGAAGACTAGAGTACACACTTTGTTAAAAAATATTCTTAAAAGTGTGGGCTTACCGTTCTGATCCTATTTTGCATGAAAACATTTTTCGGGGGCTTGGTTTTCCCTCTTTTGACCCCTTAATTAAACAAACAGTTGTTCTAAAACATATGTGGAATTCTAACTTTAAAAAGAGTACATTGCTTCGAGGGTACTACGAAAGGAAACTCGCTATATAGTCCCCCGTTATACACACGCTACGGTGCTTCCACACGCAGTGTTTATGTTCCAAAAATATTCAATGAATTGTCAGATGAAATTTTAACGGCTACTACAAGATCGAAATTGAAGATTCTGCTTCGGGATGTCTGACTCATTAATCAAACCCTGCGGGTTTGTTGTTTTTCAGATTATGTATTCTGTACCGCTGCCTGTGCCTGTGTGCTATGTATGAGTTCGAAGTATATTGTCCTCATTTGTCGCGACAAAATTCCGCTGTATTCTATTCAAAAGAAAGAGTATCATGTGCCCACCAGATATTGATTTGTTGCCTTTGCATTTATACTTATGTTGTTAGTGTTGTGTAAACACTATCCTGTAAAAATTTCTGTCGCCTCCGCTGATCCTGCCGGGACTATTCTCACAAGCCGCCTAACAGGCTTTGACAGGCCCGCTTATTTTGTATGCTTCTCTGTGTTGGCAATAAAGATTATTATTAATATTATTATTGTGGCTGTTTTCTGCGAGGCGGCACAGCTGTACAAGAACGCGCCAGCGGCTCCAGCGCCTCTATTGCGGCTACTCCCCGTTTCGTCCGGTCTGCGCTCCTTCCGTCTCGTTTCGGAAGAGATTTCCCGTACCTTGGCTATGCAAGCTCAGCCCAAGTGCGTGCGAGTGCTTTTGCTGCTGAACCGCAGCTCAACGTACAGTGCCTGCCCTGCCCCCTGCTCGTCGTAGCAGTCACTTGTGGCTGTTTTCTGCGAGGCGGCATACTGTATAAGAACGCGCGCCAGCGGCTCGAGGCGGCTCTACTGCGGCTACTCCCCGTTTTGTCCGGTCAGCGCTCCTTCCGTCTCGTTTTCGTTTCCCGGACCGTCGCTATGCCTGCTCAGCCTGATTGCGTGCGAGTGCTTTGCTGCTGACCGCAGCTTAACGCACAGTGCCTGCCCTCCCCCCTGCTCGTCGTATCAGTCAGTTCTGGCTGTTTTCTGCGAGGCGGCACAGCTGTACAACAACTCGCGCCAGCGGCTCGAGCGGCTCCACTGCGGCTATTTGTCGCCTTCGTTCGGTTAGAGTACCCACCCCTCCACGTCTAGTTCGGCGAAATGTCTCGCCCCATCAAGTTTCTGGGACGCTCTTCTGTGCTTTATTTGTTGCATGTTTATGTATTGCACATGTCATCAATATGTCAGATTCTCAACAGTGCATTGAGTGCATTGCATACCATCAGGCACTACCTGATGATGGGTGGAACTTGGAATGGTCGGATTGTAAACTCGGCTACCATTTAGGTCAGGCATGTTCCGGTGTTAGCAGCAGTACTTTCTCTGCAATGCGCCAACCAAACAAAAAAACCTGGATTTGTAAAACCTCCCGATCTGGAAAAAAAAAAATTCCCCCGCATTTCCCGAGGGGGAGAATGTGAAAGTGCGAATGCATGGTTGTCGGCCCGCTTGCGGCGCTTGCGCTCGGCCCCCGCAGCCCACCGCCTCGCCGCCTTCTCTTCCATCTCTTCCATCGGGTTTGTAGTATCACGTGTACACCACGCAGTTATCAAGCCGCTTTAACGCCGCTGAGTCGCCAACGCACGCCGCTGACGACGTAGTTTGAATGCGTTAAAGATATAAGGCGCGTCACTAACGCTGATATCACGTCGCGTCCGTGGCTTGGTCGGTAGAGCGTCGCGCTGCGGCCGCAAAGTCCGCGGATCGAAACCTGGCGCCGGATGCTGTTTCTTTATAGAGGAGCACTGCGGACGCCGACGCCGCCGCCGCCGCCGACGCCGGCGGTGGATGGTTTGGGGTCGCTTATAAAGTGCGCATACTCAAAAAACGCGGCCCGTCCCAGCCCGAGGGTGCTTCCGCAGGGAAAAACACTGATTTAGAACCGTTGTTGCTACGGGAAATCCGAGAGATCAAAACTAGCTTAGAATCGTGGCCGGTTCTGCACAAAAAATTTGATTTTCTCTTGCTTCTTAGGGCAGAATTTAAGAAGTTATCGGAGACTGTCAAGGACCTGGAAAAATCAGTTTCGTTTTTGTCAAACCAGTATGACTCGGTGGTGGAACAGGCGAATACGGGTGCTGAGTTTGCAGCGGCACACGATGACGGGATAGCCGCGTTGAATGCTACCATACAATCTCAAGCTGAGGAATTTCACTCTCTTCGGGAAGCCCAAAACGAAAATGAACAATACAGCAGAAAATGTAATCTCGAGATTGAAGGGCTGCCGAAAGAAGAGAATGAGAACCTGAAGGCAACATTGTCTGAGCTTGCGAGGAAGCTTGAGATAAGCTTTTCGATTTCAGATGTTGAAGCAGTTCACCGGCTGCATAGCAAAAAAGCAAACCCAACTGTTCTTGTTCGTTTCGTGACCGTGACTACTGAAGAAGCGTGGTGTGAGGCGCGAAAGAAACTGCGACATGTGCGTGAAGCCCACCCCGATTTTAACCTTTTCTTTAATGAAAATCTAACTAAGATGAATCGTGACTTGTACTGGCGTGCGCGATGCGAAAAAACAAAAGGGTACAAATTCTGCTGGGCCACAGGCGGAAAAATCTACGCAAAAAAAGATGACAAGGCCCCTCGCATTCGCGTCTCCCGGGAATCCGATATCAATAAGATTACTTAAGCATAGGCTGCTAGTTTCAGTGAGCTATCAGACTTTCTTTCTTTCAAGACAACCTTCGGATGCACGTCAGCTGGCGAGATTACTCTTGTAAACATAAACATTAGAAGCATACGTAAGCACGGTGAAGAATTAAAAGCAATAGCCGAATGTTTGAGGGATTTTGTAGATGCTTTCGTGGTCACAGAAATCAATGCGACAGAAGACTTTTTGCAATCATTTTCCTTAAAGGGGTACACTTCTCGTAGCACAACACGATCGAACCGTAGAGGGGGTGGCATTCGCTGTGTTTGTAAGTTCAAAATTTGATACTTCCCCAGTCGACGTCACTTTTGTTCATGCTGAGAGGCTTTCCCTTCAAATTCATTCTGAAAATCTTGATTTCTAGTTGTTAGCTGTGTACCGACCGCAATGTAACAGTGCTGCTAGATTTTTATTGGAAGTGGGCGATGTATTGAAGCGTTGGTCATCCGTTGATGAAGTCTTCCTGGCAGGAGATTTGAATATTAACATCCTATGTCCAACAAAGGCCATCGTATTCAGATTACTTATCTATTTTGGCGTCGTGTGGTTTCGCATCAACGATTGTTGACCCCGCAAGAGAATAAATTTTGAAGGGCCGTGTCGTCACGTCATGTTTAGATCACAATGCGGTTAGAGCGCCTAATCATTCTTGTACTTCATGTGTTGTTACCCAGAAATTGTCTGATCATTATTTTGTAGTCTGCCGTGTAGCTTTAAAGACACAGTGTCCTGTTTTGCGACATTCAAATAAGGTTGGAACTGCGTCAGAAATACGCGTCACGATTGTAGATAAAAGAAGGCTAGATGGCCTCATTGCGAAATTTGCATGGTCTTCTCTGATGGCAGGTAGATTACCACACCAAGTTTACGATAGCTTTTGTGAACGATTGGCAGACTTCGAGCGATCCTGCACATTTACCAGGAATAAACAGCGCCGGAAAAGCTACACTTGGATTAATTCGGATAATATGCAGGCTATAGCTAATAGAGATTGGCTTTGGAAGAAATGTAAACGTGCCCCTCAGAATGAACCCCTACGCTTGGAATATAAAATCGCAAGAAACAAGGTTGTCGCTCTTTTCCGTGCTGCAAAACGTCGTTTTTTTTTTTAGACAAGTTTAAGGAATCGTCCAAAAAAGCTGGCAAAACCTGGTTCCTAGTGAACCACCTCAGGGGAAAATCTAACGAAGAAAACTCTGTGGCAGAACATTTCCCTGGAAGTGCTTTTGAAACAGCCAATTTGTTCAATCATTTCTTCAGGCAGGCCTCAAAAGCGGCGTCCGCAAAGTCTCAACAAGACTTGACGCTGAGGGATTCATTGGCAGCATCCGCTTTTTTCCCTCGGCTTTCAAAATCGGACCTTGCACGGATCCTTTCTAGTTTTCGAATAAATAAACCACCAGGAATGGATGGAATATCCGTAGGCATACTGACAAGGAATTTTGAGGCGCTAGCAGACGTTGTTCTTTTCATGCTGAATGGCTTCCTCGACACGGGAGTTATTCCTAAAAATCTAAAAACTGCTTTAGTTAGACCATTACACAAGGCAGGTAAGAAATCGAATTTTGAGAACTACCGCCCCATCTCAATCCTGCCGGTATTATCCCAGGTTCTAGAAACATTTTTGCTTGAGGTGATGAATTTGTTTATTCATAAGTTCTCCATTATGTCTGACAGGCAATTTGGCTTTGTGCAAGGCCGGGGCACAATTGCGCTTTTGGAAGAATTTCCAGATGAGTTGTGTAAGTCTTTTGAACATAATCTGTCTTGCTGCGCCTTGTTTCTCGACGTATCCAAAGCCTTTGATACACTTTGTCACGACATATTACTCCACAAATTATACCTTATCGGCTTCAGGGGCCCCTTTCAAGCTGTACTTAAGAACTACCTTGCTGACGGTCACAAATGGTTGTTATAAGGTAATACATACTCCAGCACCAAACTGCCGCTGGATGCCGGTGCCCCACAGAGATCAATTTTATCTCCTCTCCTCTTCAATTTGTTTGTAAATGATTTTGTGTCAATAATCCCAAACGGGGTGGTGTTTCAGTACGCGGATGACATTGTCCTCCTAACAAAGCATGTTAAATATAAATCGGCAGTTGAGCAACTACAGCAATCAGTGTACAAAGCTATGTCTTGGTTCTCGAAAAACAACCTCACCGTCAATCATGGCAAGACTAAAGCCATGTGTTTCAAAAATCCCCTGAAACTTTGTGAGATGGACTTGCCGGTATTTCTGCATCACCATGACTGCACATCCTGTCAATGCTCTCCCGTGGAATACACAAATACAATTAGGTATCTCGGAATTCATTTCGACAGTGATTTGTCGTGGCAAAACCATAGTGCTTACGTCTGCTCAAAACTTAGATCCTGGACGTGTTTACTCTTCAATGTAAGAAGCTTGGTGCTTTTCCCAATTAAAAAGATGATAGTTCATGTGCTTGCATATAGTGTTTTAAGATATGGAATAACGGTTGTCTGGTTTCTGCTCCAGAGGTTGGCAAGACCGAATCGATAACCTGTTAAAAAATATAATAAATAGTGTGGCTTACAATCGAACTTTATCTTTGGGCAAAGACATTTTTTCCGAACTTGGTTTTCATTCATTTAAATCTTTATTCACTTCTACGTTTGTACTGCGTCATTATTGGACTGATGAATTTAAGCTCCCTCATATCGCCCCGTGTCAGCTGCGCAAAAAAACACGGTTTGTTGTTCCGCGCTTTTCAACTGAATATGGAGCAGCGAGACGACGTGTGTACATTCCAAAGATTTTTAACAACTTGCCCAATGAATGTTTTTCTGTGAAATCGCGATCTGAATTGAAATTGTTATTGCTTCTGTCCCAAGAGTACAATTTACGTGTATAGTCTCATTTTCTTGCATTGTGGTCTGTGTTCACTACTGTTTAGAGTATACGATTGCTCTGCTTCGATTCACTGTGAATGTAAGTTCTGTTTTCTCATCACTTTTCTCTTTGCAAAGTTGAAGTGTTTATTATTTCTACTTCAAGAGTCGCATGTAAATAAGTATTTCTGGTATTTCTTGTTTGCTTTCTGATGTTTTACTACTCCGTATGGAGTGTGCTGCTACTTTACTCTGATTTCCTGTAAATATATCCAATTTTACTAATTACTTTCTGTTTCAATGTTGAATATTGTATATTTATAAAGAAACCACATGTCTTCCTCACGATGAAGGGCCACATCACACAAGCCGCTATTGGCTTAGATGGGCCCGTTTCGCTGTAGCTTTTCTTTGGTGAAAAATAAAGATTATTATTATTATTATTTATTATTATTATTATTACTATTATTATTATATTATTATTATATCTGATCATTTATGTCTATACTCCTGCCATTGTTTTTTTCGCTATTGTTCTGTCAAACTTGTTGCTCAGTTTGCTGTGTGTCTCGACAAGATGGGACATCGCAAAGGCATCGCTCGTTTTAGGGTAATACTTTATTGCAGTGTGACTTTTCAAAAATCAAAACTCTCGTTTTATATGTGCACTCTGTATCCATCATGTGCACTTTGTATTTTGTTGTATATTTCCTTTTTTCAAGTGCCTTGAAAGTTTCGCTGGCCGAGTGCCATAGCTTGCAACGCTGTTTTTTTTCTGTCATATCGGGGATTTTGTGTGTTGTGCCGTGCTGTCTTACGTTTCTTTTAATAATGTGTTGTATATGGTGTGCCAGCACCAAGACCTTAGGGTTGTTCCTGGGCACCGAAAATAAAGGTTGATTGATTGATTGATTGATTGATTGATTGATTGATTGATTGATTGATTGATTGATTGATTGATTGATTGCTATGCAGTGATCGCAATGCCTTGTTTGCATATGTGCTCGGGTCATGTGCGTGTGTCGGGGGTGTGTGTATCTCAAAGTGTCTCATTCTCGTTCAGACTATACAATGCTATTTTCTATATTTTTCTGAGATATGCACTTTCTTTCTTTCCGCACCAGCACATCGTTCCTTGACACACTAATAAACAATTAATTGGTTGTTTCATTCATCATTTTTATTATCTCTGCGATTTGTTGTTCTGATCATTTATGTCTATTACTCCTGCCAATTGTTTTTTTCGCTATTGTTCTGTCAAACTTGTTGCTCTGTTTGCTGTGTGTCTCGACAAGATGGGAGAGCAAAGGCATCGCTCGTTTTAGGGTAATACTTTATTGCAGTGTGACTTTTTAAAAATCAAAACTCTCGTTTTATAGGTGCACGCTCTCTCCATCATGTGCACTTTGTATTTTGTTGTATATTTCCTTTTTTCAAGTGCCTTGAAAGTTTCGCTGGCCGAGTGCCATAGCTTGACGCTGTTTTTTTCTGTCATATGGGGATTTTGTGTGTTTGTGTCGGGCTGTTCTTACGTTTCTTTTAATAATGTGTTGTATATGGTGTGCCAGCACCAAGACCTTAGGGTTGTTCCTGGGCACCGAAAATAAAGGTGATTGATTGATTGATTGATTGATTGATTGATTGTGATTGATTGTTGATTGCTTGATTGATTGATTGATTGATTGCTATCAGTGATCGCAATGCCTTGTTTGCATATGTGCTCGGGTCATGTGCGTGTGTCGGGGTGTGTGTATCTCAAAGTGTCTCATTCTCGTTCAGACTATACAATGCTATTTTCTATATTTTTCTGAGATATGCACTTTTTCTTTCCGCACCAGCACATCGTTTCTTGACACACTAATAAACAATTAATTGGTTGTTTCATTCATCATTTTTATTATCTCTGCGATTTGTTGCTCTGATCATTTATGTCTATACTCCTGCCATTGTTTTTTCGCTATTGTTCTGTCAAACTTGTGCTCAGTTTCTGTGTCTCGACAAGATGGGACATCGCAAAGGCATCGCTCGTTTTAGGGTAATACTTTATTGCAGTGTGACTTTTCAAAAATCAAAACTCTCGTTTTACATGTACACTCTGTATCCATCATGTGCACTTTGTATTTTGTTGTATATTTCCTTTTTTAAGTGCCTTGAAAGTTTCGCTGGCCGAGTGCCATAGCTTGCAACGCTGTTTTTTTTCTGTCATATCGGGGATTTTGTGTTGTGTGTCGGTGTTACGTTTCTTTTAATAATGTGTTTGTATATGGTGTGCCAGCACCAAGACCTTAGGGTTGTTCCTGGGCACGAAAATAAAGGTTGATTGTTGATTGATGATTGATTGATTGATTGATTGATTGATTGATGATGATGATTGCTATGCAGTGATCGCAATGCCTTGTTTGCATATGTGCTCGGGTCATGTGCGTGTGTCGGGGGTGTGTGTATCTCAAAGTGTCTCATTCTCGTTCAGACTATACAATGCATTTTCTATATTTTTTGAGATATGCACTTTCTTTCTTTCCGCACC
>JABSTR010002926.1:0-19964 GCA_013339765.2 Haemaphysalis longicornis | reverse complement strand
TTTTTTCTTTTGAATCTATTACCACGCTTGTCCGTATGGCGCATCGGCTATGTCGACACGACACCGAGACGATGGCGACACCGACTTTTGAGTTGGCAGTACGTCTTGTCAGACGACACCGACGGCGACATGAACATGCGTTCCGAAAGAAAGTCCGCGTGTTACTCGCTCTCTGATCGAAGAAGCCGACAATACCTATCGGCGGAATGGTCGTCGGGAATTCTTCGACAAGCGAAAACTTCGCACTGACTACATTCGTGCCGTAATAAATGCTGCCGTATTCTGTTAGTTTAGAGTGTAAAAAACATATAGTAAGGTCCAGGAAGTTCATACAACTCAACACCAGCGCTAATGCTATCCGTGTTACGCTTACCACGCTTCGGCCGTTCGCTTTGGAGATAATTTGTTTCCCTAGTAGCAAGAAAACCGCATATCTGCGTACAACCACCAACGCTTGCAGAAAATATAGGCTCTATTAATGGCAGGAAAGCAGTTACGCAATGTTTATTAGATAATAGGGAATCAATGTCTACCAGAGTTTTGAACGTAAAGCGCACAAAAACCACGGCGAGCCCTATTATCGTAGGGTGACATCGCAGTCGCAGCGTAAACAGTTATGGTAATGGACATCAGCTACTGTCTGAGCTTTATGGAATATTTCTGCGCATTAGTTATTAAAGAAATGATCGGCTGACAAGCCCAAAAAATCTTGAAATCAGGCAGAAAACATAGATGCGATACACAGGGTGAGTCTCAGTGGAGTATACAGCTTGCTTCCACTCAAGCTCCTGTCTGTCCGTGGCACAAATGTTTACTTCCGGTCAAGCTGGCGCTTGGACGTGTGAATCATGAGTCTTCATTTGAAGCGACACAGTCAGGCACGGAAACCTTTTTTTCCAGACGCCGAATGCCCCCGTAATGGAGGTTCTGGGTTTGATCTGTGCCTTGCTGTACTTGTAACACATAACCTAAATGTATACACTTAAAATCTTGTTAAACCACATGACATGGCCCTAAGCTAGAAATCCATGTACAAAATGTTGGTAAGGCTCAACTACTTATCACGAACCTATGACTTAGGTTTTTGCATTACTATCCAAACCACCAAAAACAGCTTAAGGAACCCACTAACAACATGATATTGCTGTATTATGCTCTTACTTGCAGATTATGGAAGGTCACTGGAGAACACGAGCGTGTACTCCGGGCTGCCTGTCCGTCCGGGGCCCTTGCGTAGGGACAGCATGTACGCCGGCAAGCCTACTCTTGGTCCCCACGAGTACACTGATCACACTTCCGTCCTTGTATCGAGCACAGGCAATGCTGCTGTCGAAGATTCTGCTGTCATGGGATGATGAGTGCAAGGGGAGGAATAAAATTTGCCAAGCAGTCAGATGAGCCGTGGAGCAGCATCGCCCCGGAGACGCGGACGGACGTGATTGGCGCATCACCCCGTCGATCTACGTAGTGCGCCACCTAATGATTCATTGCAATTACGTGAGTTGCACCTTGATTATTCCCTAAATGAATCTGCAACTCACGGCTAAAATAAAATGACGGTCGTGGCGCAACTCGGGTGGTGTGCGCACTGATGGCGCGGAAGGAGGTTGGGAGGTCTTAAGGTACTCTGCCTTGTTACAGGAGAGGGAGTAAGGCGTTTGACTCTCGGGTACGAACTCACGGTCGTAGCCAAGTGGGGTAAGACCATTGAAACCAACTCTGTCTGGTCTACCAGACACAGGCTCGATTCCTGCCGCTGCCTGTGTGATTTTTTGCGATTAAAAATGCTATGCGCACGTACGCGGACAGACGTTGTGAGGTCTTAAGGTGCTCCGCACCTAAAAATTGCACTTGTGGCGTAGTTATTGCTTAGGAAAAAAGGAGAAAAGTATGAAACTCAGAACCCCATTGTGTTTAGTGTTGAGTTCAAAGGAGGCAGAAATATGTGTAGAAGGACCTCTGCATCTGTCATTTACTAGAGACACTTTGCAGTCAATATGCAGGTGCAGGTATTTTTCCTGATTTAGTTAAGGAGGCAGAAGGGGTGATTATGTAATGACGCTTTTGATTTAGGGTAAAGCGGGCACCACGAGTGAAACATGGTGCAAGCAGAGATATACCCCTGAGTGAAATTCTTTTTGGGTATGGTATGTGCGCACACGTGACTGACATAGGTTGCAAGCAGGAACATTTATCTGTAATGTTGAAAGGCACTTTTAAAGCAAAGCTTTCAACCTCTCCCAGCCAACGGGTCTTTCGCCGTGTGGGACAATAAACTCCCAACGCCGCGGAGGCGTCGGCGCGGGAGGGGGCCGGAGGGTTTCACTCATGGAGCACACTGTAGATGGCGCGGCGAATTTACCCAGCATTCTCCGCGCGGATGTGCCTGCTCGCCTGCGGGCATGTCGGCGGTAGCGCTTTGTCGTCTGGTTTAGCAACGGTTGTTTTTGGCCCGTTTTGGCGCAGCTTCGCGTCCAGTGCGGTCGTCCTTCGCACCTCTTGATTAACTTGTCCTACAGCACCTCCTAGGTAACCCGCTCCCAATGAAATTAAACGGTATTAAGGCCAAGATATACTATGGATTGGTTTTCAGGGCGGAAAAATCAAATGTAAAAACCACATACAGCCATCTGTCCCCTCTGAAAACGCTATCTTTTGCGGACTGCTTGCCAAGATTCGGATTCCTTTTCCTAAATTGGTGAATACTAAATTGATTGTGTTTTAAGAGGTATTACAAAAGGCGAAAGGAGCAACTGGTTCTGATAAATAGCGATTATAAAAGTTTCCACATGTTTCTCCCAATTCTCAAACGTACTAAACTAACTAGTTTAATTTGGTATAAATGGGAATCACTAAGCTCACATATTGACTTGTTTCAGTGTCTGCGCTTGAGTTGCGTGGTGGTGTATCCCTGAGCTATCACATCAGGATGGCTAGGTTCCGCGGTCTCGCCCTTTGATAGACGCTCCTCTTCGTTTTCATGCGGCCGATGTACGGCCGAGCTAGCGCGGTGGCGTTAAGCGCTGTAGCTCGACCGTGGCTCACGCTGCATTGTTCGGGACGCCACCTCCTCGAATTCCATTTAGCGGCTGTCAGAATTTCTGTGTATAAGTCAAGTGACTTACAAGTGTGTAAGTCACCCTTCCGTCGCTTAGTTGGACATAGAAATCTCAGTTCTGTTTTCTTGCATGTAATGTCAGAAGCCGACACGTCTTTCCTATGTGCGCTGTAGGAAAGTCTTTTTGTGATGGTGGTGCGCAGTTTTGTAGGAATACAGGTCTTTCATTGAAATAATAAAATGTCAGTTGTCAGAGTGCGCTCGTTCTTGTCGTTTCTTCTTCGTCCTTGTTTGTTTTCTGCCTACGTGTTTTGTGCCTTGAAACAACTAAAACAGTCTGAATTACAGAGAACGCAGCACCAGCCCGACCAAGCGACAAAGAAAGGAGGTTTACCTTCTTAGAGGGTGACGCGTATAGACTCGAAAAAAAGATCTTAAAGTGACATAGTGAGGTAAAAGAAATCCATAAAAATGACTACGCATTACATACCAATATGGTAACGCTGCAGGCTACCCTGGAATCTCTCCGAGGAGAGTTGCACGCATGTATGCAAGGTGTTTTCACTACAGTAAGCTACATCGCGGCGCAGGTACCAAAATAAATATTTATTGTTGCCAATAAGTCCAATCGATGTTCTGTACCATGCTGTTCTGCAGTGGAATTGCCGGTGTTCAAACGAAACAGCAGTAATTTTTAATTTTATATACAAAGCCTGCAAACGCCTCCTGAAATAATAGCATTACAGGAAAAGGGCACAGTGGTTAAGCTTCTAGGCTACAAAGGCTTCGAAAACGCGAAGACACCAAAAAGGCAGTCTTGGTTAACATAAAGCTGCCCTTCAATAGAACGAAGTTTTAAATCATAAATATCCCTCATTACCTTATAATCATCTTTTCGAAAACAGGGTAAACCAGTACTCTAGATACTCAACTTAGGTGGTGCTCCGGAGGCCATAGGCCATAAATGTAACCTTTTGATTTCAGTAGCTCACAGAGAAGCCGGATCCCCCGTCCTCATCATAGTCGGAGATTTTATTGCACATCACACAGCACGGGAGGACCCAAACTGCAACAGTAAAGGACGGGAGCTTAGGATCAGGCACAAATACATCAACTCCTAGTTAAATCCAAGTTCGGTAACAGCGTATAGCGAGATTTCACCCCAACCTCGTATTCTCAATACCCATAAAAACCACTTGGAATGTAACAGACACGTCCAAAGGCATATATAACAGTATAATACAGACTTTACTGACACATAAAATCTCACACAATCCTAGTCAGAGAACCATTACACACTGGCAGAACGTTTGAAACATCAGAAACTGAAGCGGTGAACCTAATTGCATTGAGATAATTACTAGCGTAAATCAATGGGTCGAACCGCCCTTTAAAGATGCAAAAACCGCCACAAAAATGTGGATACAAAAATACCTTCCCAAGATGTCGACCCACACCTTAAAGATATGTGGAAAGTCTAGAAAAACCTAGAAAGAAGGTTGCAAAAAACTCAACGCAACCGCAAACTCAGAATTAAACTATGCAGGCGTGATATACATAAAGAGGCCTTAAACACGCTCGTTTACAGATTAATGAGACCAAATTTGCAATCAAATGAAAGGAAACCTGAGCATGGGGAAAACATTACAGCTCCTCGGACATCTGCACCGAAACACAAACTGAATAAACTAATCCAAGCTTATCTAGGCACTAACGGAGACTTTATCAAACACGTCACGAAAACATACCTCTGCTATGGAAGCCCACACTCTCTACCACCGTACACCAGGCAGGCAAATCCAGTAACCGTAAAAGCCGATTCACACGTTGGTCATGTGCGCAGCCGGATTGATGACGTCGTGAGACGTAAGCGGACTGTCCGGATCAAGAAGGTATCCACCCGGAGGATAAGGCGAGCAGACGACACTGGGGATGGATGGAGCATACTCTTGACGCATGGACCGTTTACGCCCCGTGATAGCGCAACATGTTGAAGGGTAGTCGCAAAGATGGAGGCCGGCAAAAAGCGACAGTACGCGGTAATGGCTGTAGCATTACCCGAGCTCGAGTAGGATGAGCCCTGTGGGTGTAAACGTACCTGCTGGCTGATGCCTTACATCTCCAGGAAAGATTTAGGTGTTCACAATTTGCTACTGAAGTAAGTACTGCACAAACACCCTGAGGAATCGCGGGGGCTGCTCCGGGTGAGCCACTACCAATTTGAAGAGCTCCTTTCGCGAGTTCGCCCCACGAGTGCCCGCCGAAACACCGGAAGCGAAGGTCAGTTGCTCCGGCTACACATTTACAGATCACGCTACGCTAACCCGCTACAGGTAACTCTTTTTGCAGACAAGAAAACGTCGTTAACGTAAATATAAACGTCATTTCAAGCTGCTCTTGGTACTTCTACAAGCACAGTTCAGATAAATATTGCCTTGTTTCTCTTAATTGCCAGCTGAATCTCACCACTCCGTTATCCGCCAATTCCGGCTTGAGCACTCGAGTGTAAGCAACATCATCCACGATTCTTGTGAAGAAATCTACGATGAACTCAAAGCCGAATAGTTTGAGCTATCGCAGACAGAAGAAAAAGAAAGAGAAGTGATAACTGCATTTGCAAAGAAATGAAAGTTTCAACTTCGGCGCCTATATCTCGGCTGAGCCTGGTCGCCGTCGTAATCGAGTGAACGATGGCAAGACCGAATACTGAAAGAAAGCAAAAGAGGAGAGTGTCGCAAACTGACCGTGGCGGCGCGAGCGGTCTCCGTAAGTGTGCGATGGTGGAGGTGGCAGTATGCTGTAAGGAGGAGAATGTTGCGAAATTGTGAGGGCAGGTGGTTAGCGGTGGAGGCGCGAGCGCTCTCCGAAAGTGGAGGTTTGGGAGGGGGGACAGTATGCAGTACCCACACGAGACGCTCGTCTGCGCGGTGCTGACGAAAACGTGAGGTGGGCATCCGCGTGACGATAATGGGCGTTCCCTGCCTAAGACGGCAGTCGTGGTCCCTGAGACGTACTTCGGGCCGCCGACGCAGACGCTCATCATCGCTGCCGTCGACAGAACCGATGAGTGAGTGTTTCCTCATCGCACTGGTGCTTCGACTAAATATCGCATTAGGGAGCATCGCAATCGCCAGCCATATTTTTGGTACTTATTTCTATCCTGCAATGATACTTCCTGAGCACAATTGGAGAAGCATGCTCTGCAATTGCCGTTTAGCTTCGGAAAACAAAGTAATATCTTCTACAAACCTTATTGGCTGAGATATTCCCTAGTTGTTCATACTCACGGTTCCCCCGCTAAAGCTTTCGAAAGCACCGTACAGACCGGCTGTAAAGAATCGCAGAAATATGCCGTCTTCCTATTGGACACTCCTTCGTTTAGGAAACTGCCAGCTGAGTTGGAGGTTGTGTTTGGGGGACATTACTAATGGTGCGTGCTATAGGTGACGGAATCGAGAGAAATAAAAAATTCAAGTCATTTTGAGATCGTCTAAACATCTAGTGCATACAGAGCCGGGTGCCGAACACGGTTAATGTTGCGGGAAAAGAGTCATGCCGCAATTTAGAGAAAGTGGACTAAGGAGGATGTTCAAGCGGCATGAATACCTGTGCTAAAGTGGGGTAGATTGTCCGTTAATAGCGTGACGTTGGGAAAAAGTCCGTAGCCAATCGAGTTGCGATACGTTTTATGCAGAAATGCATTATAGTCGGGGGTTGTCGTGCGTCCCTTGGCCGGCGTGCGCAGCGTGTCTGATGATGATTGTGGCATGATGCTCCTAGGGATTGGCCAACCAAACAATCCATCACGAGATAGTTCGCGTTCAACCACCATCGTCATCTTCCTGTAGGGGAACCGCTGAAGAAGAAGAAGGAGAAGAAGACAAAGCTGCGAAGAGGAGGGCTGCGTGAGTTTTGGCTACCGTTATCCTCCTCGGCCGGCGCATCTTCCCGATCTGAACCCGGTCGAAGAGCGGCTCATCGAGCGTCGACTCCCCTTCATGAGCATCAGGCGGCTGACTCGAGGCAACGGGCAGTTTGGAATCAAGGGACAGGCGGTGAACGTGCCCATCGACGTATCGAAGGTTGTGCGGTGCCTTCCTCGCATGGCACCCGAGGACTTTGCGTTCGACGTTCACATCAAGCGGATGCTGATGAGTCCGGCAACGTACAAGCGCGGGTTGGTGAAGCGCGGCAACATCCTGGCTTGGCTCAAGCACCTGGAACACACCCTGCTGTATCGCGCCATCAACGTTCGGGTCGATTGGAGTAGGCCAGATCACTTCGATGACGGCGGCGAACGAGAGGAACCGCAGAAAGACGACGTCGATGATGCTGACGGTGAGTTCGAAACAATTCCCGACGACTTTGACGTGAACGGTCCTCTGCAGTCAGCGGTTGCGTTCAACGCGGTCTCGAAGACGCTTCTCTATAACGAAGCGGAAATGACGGGTGTGGGAAAATAAAAAAATAAATAATTACGCTCACACTCTCGCCTCTCTCTTCGCCATTAATCGCATCACACTCATCGGTGCACCCAATGCATTTCTGCATCCTCACAATCCCCCTCGGGGAGTGGCGGGGATTTTTTTAAAAAGCGTTGTCGTTTTGCATCCTGGTGTCAACAGCATGATTGTGATGAAAATAATTACTTGGCCTAGTGCTTGGGCGAAGAGGCGAGGCAGCAAAGTTACTGAGTGGCCACTGAGTAAAGATGGCTGAGTGACCACGGCACGTCAAGTAGGACTTCACCTGAAGTAGGGTTTCGTCTGCACAGTATGAGGGGCGTTAGAGTGGAGGTCACAACGGCATTTGGAAGCAGGTCGACCCCGTAGAACGTTGAATGTTACGGCGCAAACATAGCGCGACACTCTGTAAGGGCCGACATTACGTTTTAGGAGCTTTTCAGGAGTCCATACTCTAACACTGTTGGAGATTTGAATGCCACATTCCTGTGGCGGAGCTTGTAACGTTGCGTGTCATAGCGCTGTTGCTGAATTGGTCGCAAGCGTCACAGTTGACGCGCTTCTTCCGCTAGTTTCGCACGCTCATGCAGTAGAATATTGTCACTGCTCTAGTCATGAGGAAGAATTGCGTCAAAAATAACGGTCACGGTCGGGCATGAAAACAAACTGCGTGATTGCGGGTCGTGTCTTGTTGAGCCGTATTGTAAGCGAATGTAACGTATGGTAATACGGCATCCCAGGTCCTGTACTCGGCGTCGGTATACATGTTCCGCATGTCCGCTATTGTCTTGTTGAGATGTTCCGTAAACCCGTTCGCCTGTGTGTGGTACGCTATTGACTTCTGATGCGAAGAGCCACTTGGTTGCATGATTTCGTCAACAAGGCTAGCGGTACCCGCTTTCCCTCTGCCCATAATAATGATTACATGGGGACGTTAGCAAAGAAAAGTATGAGAAAAAATTTCTGCTCTGTGGGATGCTGTTTCATTTTAGACAGCAATCGCTTCCGCGTACCGAATAAGATATCTGTCGTTAACTTTAATCTACTTGCTTTGTGCCGACGACGTTGAAAATTGACCCAACATGTCAATGCCGACTTGTTCAAACCGTTTCTCGGAGGTTTGGACATAGTGTAGGAGGCCAGCTTGTCGGAGTGCTGGTGCTTTTTGTCGTTTGTCTTCACGACACGGGCGTCCATAATGTCGAACGGCTGCCGAAACGCATGGGCCAGTAGTACGACTGTTGGACCCTGGTCAGGGTACCCGGTGCAGCCGAGGTGACCTACCGTCAGCTGGTCCTGGGAAGCCTGCAGATCTTTGTTAGGAAGTACTGCCGGAAAAACAAGCAGGTAGCTTCTTCCACTGGAACAAAGTTCGCTTTCTTCGGACATTACCGCGGAAGCAGGAGGACGACGGTGCTCCTGAAAAGTCCGCAGCACCGTAGGACATGTTTATCCCAGAAATTAACCAGCGGCCGTTGCTCGGAGTCTCACTGTTGCTGCTCCATCGTAGAGGAAGCGTGCAGCATGCCCAAAATAGCTTCGTCATCCCTGTAATCATTCATCGACTCAGGGAGAGCTGGTGCGCGCCAAAGGCAATCCGCATCGACATGCTCTTGGCCGACTTAGAAACTACCGTCACTTCAAAATCTAAGTTTCCAGCACGCTAGTCGTCCAGACCGGTCTTTTATGCTCATCAACCAGCCGAGTGACTAATGGTCACTGATGTGAAATGAACGCAACATAGCTTCTGTCAAAATTTAGGCTCTCCCCATAGGACCATCAAGAACTCTTCTTGGGTGTCGAGTAGTTGAATTCGGAAGGAGACAATGCTCGACTGGTTTAAGCCATTACGATTTCCGCGCTGTCTTGTCATCGCAAAATAAGTGCTCCTAGGGAAACTTTACTGCCGTCGGTGGGAACTGTGTTTGTTGCGTGTTGGTCGAGTTGGGCCAAGACCGGTGGTTGTTTCGAAACGTTGCCTCAGCTGGTGTAATGCTCCCTATTGCCCCCATTCCAGAGGAATGCGACCTCAACCCGTACAACACGGGTAATTGGAGCAATTTGAATTGTCTGCGGAGTTTTCTTAAACTGAAGGCAACACGAGCATAATTCAAAAAAAGCATCTAGTAGCTTTCTTCCTGTTACGCTTGGAAAAATTGGCTACGGCCTCAAAAGTAGCGGGAGCAGGTCGACCTCTGGTATTGCAAAACTCATGGCCTAGGAACAATAGCTTTCGGAAACAACCTGTCACTTCTCAGGATTTAGTTTAGGTTCGGCGGATCATGTCACCGTGAGGAAATACGTGAGGCCTTCGAGGTATGCATCATAGTTTGGGCAAAACACGATTACGACGTCCAGATAAACCAAGCAAGACGGCCGCTTTAGGCCCGAAAGTACGAAGCCCATCACCCTTTCAGAACTGGCGGGGAGAAAACGCAATCCTAACTGCAAGAATCTAAATTCGTAAAGTTCTTCAGGCGTCAAAAACCGGTTTTATCGCGGTGCCGCTCATCGGTCTCTATCTCACAATACCGGCTTTTTAAGTTAATAAACCATAAATAGCAAGTGTGCCGTAGTCTGGCGTGACGAGAGTGAGTGGACCAGGGGCAAAGGATAAACGTCTTTTTGGTTACCCTATTAAATAGACAGGCCACCGATTTTTGCTGCGTGGGCGTCTTTTCGCTCTTTTGAAATCCAGCGGTTTACATACTGAGGTAACCACAAAGAATTTGTAAATAAACTGGAAGAAACATTTTAGTTTTCCACTAAAATTTCTGAAGTCTGAAAGGTGTCGCCATGCAGTGAATAAATGTGACACTACGTTACCCGCCCAAACATCTCCGTGGGTTGCAACACGTGCATCAAAACCCCCTTAAATGAATAGGGAACGTTGCACATCACTGTCGTTTTAGGCGGAGAAAAAATTCTAAATACCTCTTTAATATCATGTGGAGCTCAAAGTATGTTTCCTCCCTCCAAACTCTCATAGTTGCTACTATTACTTTGGCGGGAAGGGTACGACAGATAGGTTTAAAAACTGATTCCAAAAGTTCTACGGCACTATCAGCAAAACCATGTCGGGTTAGGTTGTTTTTTATGAAACCCTTTCATTTGAAATAGAAAGAATATACTCGACAAAAATTGGTTCTCTGTCCCTTTCAGCTTGAAGCAATCCACACAAAGCATTATTATCCCATCTTTTTGCACTAAAACAACCGGAGAAGCCCAGGGGCTCTTCGACGGTGCGATGACGTGTCCGTGTAACATTTGCTGTACCCACCGTCGTATCCCATCGCGCTTCTTGGGGGCCGCATGGTAAGGAGTCTGACCGAAGGGCCTCGTCAATCCTCCAATAATCATTCGGTGTTTTTTACTGATTGTGACGGCCACCTGACGAGGATGAGAAACAGCCGTCATAGTATTTTAGTAGGTCGTAGATCACTCGGCGCTTTTCAGATGACAGGTTGGAGCTTACGTCTATTGCGAGTTTAGAGCTCGCTGTGGCGGTGGTGCGAGTTTAAAGAACACAACCTTGTGTGTTGCCGACATCTTTCAAGAAGGCGGCGGCGGTCTTTTTCGGGGTGCGCCGGCGTTCAGCAGTGTAAACTTTTGAGCTAGAGAACACCATGACAACAGGACAGGTGCACTAGGTCTGTGGCGATGACAAAGGCGGGGTCGAGGTACAGCAAAGTATGCAGACCCGTAACCCCGTCGGCAGGGCAAGGATCGTCGCATTCTACTGCAACAAAAAACGCAGGGTCATTGCGGAATATTGATTTCATCGTTCGCAATACGGAGCGACACATTTCATAGTCCGGTTAGCTGTATTGTAGGCAGCTTCGTCAATGGGCTCTCGGGCTCGCCGATGTCTATAATGGCGTTGTATTCACGCAAGATGTCTATACTCAGGATTCGGCGTTTTACCAGCGAGGTAAACGACAAAAGTGGCAACACATTCAGTGCCTACAAGACGAATCGTGTCCGTGCACTTCCCGACTGGTGTAATGAGGCGGCCTGTGGGGGACTGGAACTGCGGATCGTCCCATTTAGGCTTTATCTTACGGAAGCGCCGCGAAAATTCATGGCTGACAATAGAAATATTCGCGCTGGTGTTCAGCAGAACGACAACCTCACTTCCATCGTAGCTAACCTATACACTTTACTAGCAACATTATCGGCAGTAAGAGTCTTCGTCACTGTGTGTTTACACTGCAGCAATATTCTATGGCAGCTTTGTTCTCGAAGATGCTTCCCGTCATGGCGGACTTGTTTAAACGGAGCTGCACGAATTTTTACACGTTCTTCAGTAAATCTGCCATATAAGTCCTAATACTTTCCCCTCCTCCTTCATAAACTTTTAAAGCACCATTGTACCGAATTTTAACCTCCTAGCGCCAATTGATTTGCTGAAAAAAACATTTTCTTCTGCGCAGTGGCCGGCAGCGCGCATTGAGACACACGCAAGTAAAACAACCCAAAATAAACTAACGACAAGATGACCCCATAAAGGCCATGCTAGCGTTCTCGTTTTGCTGTTCCGATAGTTTGACAAGTTAAATCAGGTCGATAGGCCCAATTTGAGTGACGCTGTAGCTAAAACCCGCAATGTAAATGCCACAGTCACCGTAGCCCTTTTTGGCAAGGCCACCTGTGCAAAATCTCAGAATAAGCAAGTAATTCAACCGACGGGGCCTTTAAACAGTTGAAATAAGTTTAAAAAGAACACTTCCACTGCATCGCACGGGCACTTCCGAACGAGAACAGGCCGGATAATAACACGCTCTTCAAAACGCGATATAAACAACCCGCTGCAACCGCAAGCCTAACCGGCCAAACCACGGGATTGAACTTGAGAACAAAACAATTATTCGCTAGGCAGGGGTAAATACTGTTCGCATGGTTAAGAAGACATTCAGCAGCATGGGACACTACGTTACATAGCGAAAAATTCTTAATAAGGTCAGAGCTACGTCAGAAACGCCGTGCCCATACCCAGCTAGCCGTAGGACGAAGTGCAGAGTTAAAGAGGTGGCGTCGCTAAAATTAAAATACCTCGACAACCCCAGGGTGCACAGAAAGCTACCGCCACTAGCCGCGACCACCCAAGCAAGGGCTACGTAGATACGTAATTGGTTTTTATGTAGAAATAATGAAAATAGTCTGCACCCCGTAGTGGGCCCCATGTATCCGCAAATTCATACGCAGGGTCCGCAATTTAGAGCACGGTGACCCGCTGACGGTAAAACGTTTTCCGGCTTGCAATAGTAATACAAATTCAAGGACCAATTCGAAGCCAGCTTCAGCGGCCTTTTTGGCCAGCTTTCCTTCAAACAAGCCTTTTTTTCTTATCTAAGCACATGGGCATGGAAGTGGATAACCTTTTTAACGGCCAGACGTGAGTGAATGTCATCAATAAGCCAGCGGGTAGGCTTATTTGTTCCGAACCGCACGGTAAAAAGCAAAAACGCACGAGAATGTCGTCGCGGGAAACTCTCGCTCTCTCGCTCTTTTTCGTCTGGCTATCTAAATCAGCCCATCAAGGTATGAATTGCTGCCTCCTCCGCAAGTAACCATCACCCCGGATACCTAACGGGCTACATCATAAAGGTTCAACTATGCTAGAAAGGCTCTTAGGAACATAAACAGCATTCCATCTCCAGGGGAGAATCTGGCCAACCTGTTCTAGTAGTTGGCCACCACCTCCCAAAACAGAACAACTCAACTCTCGGCACTCAGCCTCCAACAGCGGTAGGAAACCTGTCCATAGCGACGGTCAGAACAACGATACAGCAAAGGGTGCTAAAAACTCCCATGTCTGGACAGGCCGCCTTTGGAAATGGACCCTGGCAACGTTCAACGCACGCGCCATAAAAACTGTATGAACCTGAGCTGTACTACTGGAGTTGCTCTCGGGCATTACGTAACATAGTATAGGGTTGAGCGGAGTTACAAGAACAGGAGAAGGCTTCATGGAGCTCACGAGTGGGCATTTTGTATGCTACAGTGGATCTCAAGAGAAGAAAGAGCACGGAATGGGATTTTTATTCCACAGAGACACAGCAGGAAACGTGGAAGATTTTTGCAGGGTTAGCAAGAACGTCTTGGCTGTTGTGATCAAGCTAAACAACCGATACACGTTACGATTGTACAGGCCAATGCTCCAACAACAAGCTATGATGATAAAGCCATAGATAGCTTCTACGAGGTTTCAAATCAGCAATGAAGAAGGCAACATGCAGTCTACGATTGGGATGAGGGACTTTAACGGAAAGGTCAGTAAGAACACCATAGGATAAAGGTCAGTGGGAAACTTCGGATGAGCCAATCGCGAGCGGCGACGTGATACACTAGTTGGATTTGCGGAGAGATCTAATGTGAGGTTAGTGAACACATTTTTCTACAAACGAAAGAACAGGAAATGAATATGGAACAGTCCCGGTGGTGCAACAAAAAACGAAATTGACTACACTTTCAGTGACCAACCCGGGTATCGTGCAAGACGTAGATATGCTAACTCAGACTGCGAGCGGCTACCAGAGCATGGTCAGATGCAAGCTAAGGCCGAATCTCAGAAGAGAAAGGAGGAAACTCGTATAAATTTAAATCCCCGCGGGACGTCAGTCAGGGCCACATCGGAGGAGTTTAAAATAACTCTTCAACACAAATTCTCGCTTCTGAAGGAGCATAACGAGGTCGCGCTAGACAGGGTAAATGACAACCTAACACCGGCTCTCATAAATCATCATCTGCTTTAGGAAAGCTGCAAATATGGGGAGACCTTGAAACCACTAAGATAAAGCTAGCCATCGGCAAGACAGGATATACGCATTCAGATATCAGCACGGAAACATTACCCGCCACTTGGACTAGATAATAAAGGCAGCAAAACAATTCGGCACCAGGCTGTGTGGCAGCGACGTTAGACCAGTGGGAACAATTTAAATTACGAGCTTAAATTGCGACGTCCCACTAGTAATAAAGAGGTAGTTGCTCTAAAAGGCATGAAAAGGGAAAAAGCTCCAGGTGACAACGGCATAACAGCAGATATTTTGATGGGGGAGTAGATATGGTATTGAAAAAGCGTTTCGTACTATTTCTGGAATACTTGCAGACACAAAAAGTGTCCATAGCGTGGAAAAATGCCGGCAATATTCTGATTCATAAGGAGAAGGATCCCAAGGACCCCGGGAATTACAGACCCATCAGCCTACTCTCAGTTGTTTACAAGCTGTTTACCAAATTTTTAGTTAGATGCTCATATTCCAGCCTAGATTAGTTAGCTGCTTGTGCTATAGCCTAGATTCCCGACAACCCAGAGAGCAAGCGGGGTTTAGGAGAGGGTACTCAATCATGGATCAGATCTATGTCGTCGATCTAGCGATAAAAAAATCTCAAGAGTAATAAAACTCCTTTACAAGACGTTTATAGATTACAAGGAAGCGTTGGAATGCATGATCACCGCAGCCGTTTCAGCTGCAATAAAAGACGAGGAAATAGACATATATAAGGAATGCGCGTTCAGGATAACCATCCAAAGCGAAAGCGATAAAATCGCGATCCATAAGGGAGTAAGACAGGGAGATACCATCTCTTGAAAATATTCACAGCATGTCTGGAGGCGGTATTTCGAGCGCTTGACTGCGAAAACAGATGACTGAGGATAAACGGGGAAATACTTGAGCCATTTGAGTTTTGCGGACGACATAGTCTTGTGTTTGAGACTACAGAACACATGCATGCAATGGTTGAGGAATTACAATGAGAAAGTATGGCCGTGGGGCTAAAAACAAATATGCATAAATCCATCGTAATGAGGAATAAGCATGTCAAAAACATCCCCTCTGGCTAGTGAACGAAACGCTAGCAGAAGTAAATATAACTACCTCGGACAGATGGTGCGGGCTGACCCCCACCACGAGAAATACATCTGCACAGAACGGCCATGGGTTCGGTAGCGCTCGGCAAGCACTCCCCAGCAATAAAAGGTAAGCCACATCTGTCCCTAAACAAAATGTACGCCAGTGCATACTCCCGGAGGTGACATACTCAGTTGTAACTGGAAGCCTTACTGAACTACTAGAAAACAAACTTAGGGTGGCTCAAAGCCGTGAAGCGCCTAACCTTAGCAGTAAAACTCAGACACAGGGAACCAGCTACCTGGATCAGACAACAAACTAGACTTGACGATATCTCAGTTGAAATAAAGAAAATGAAATGAACTTGGGCTGACCATGGAGTCAGATGAACCAACAACCGGTGTACAATGAGGGCAACAGACTGCATGCTCAGAGATTAATACTAAAAAAGGGAAGGCCAAAAACACAATGGAGCGATGAAATCCAGAAATGTGGGATAAACTGTGCACTACAGCAGTGCAGGACAGGTGTGGTCGGAACTCAATAGGATGTCCTTCTTCCTGCAGTGCATCTTAGTAGGCCTATGATGATGATGGTGCTTTGTTCTATTCGAGTCGTCTTTCCCCTTCCATTTGTTTACTTCGCCGGCGGTTAAACGGCGTCCGCACGTTTGTCGTCCGCAACCTTGCCTGCTGGGGCATTTAGTTAACGTAGTTTCCCAGCGCAGGCCGAGAAAGAGGACTTCGGGGCCATCTCGAGTGGGGCGGCGGGTTGGCGAGAGGTGCGTTGCCGGAGAATACGGTCTACATCGACTAATGGGCGAAGTATTATTACGTGCGGCAAAAAAACTAGGGAATTCAGATCAGCCGCTGCCCATTCCGGGGAGGAGAAGCAGCAGGAGCGAAGACACGGGGCCGTACCACGGTAGGGGCATGTCTATAATCGTAACCACGTTCGAGGCAATGATAGCGCAGCGGCCGCCTGTCAGTTGGGCGTGAAACAAGCCACTTCCGAATACGCCTGTTTCGGCATAGGCCACGACTGCACAGGTGATAGTGGGTGGCTAAATGAAACAGTCGGACAAGTTGGGGCATGCTTAGTCACAGCTGCTGCTTAGCTTGCTGTGATCTCTTGCACGGGTGGCTTGGGGTGCTAACATTATGTGTGCAGCTGTTCCCGCGCAATGCTGGCCAGACGGGCCCTCGGCGGTGAAGTAAAAATTATAAGGTTGCCTAGCTGTTCACGCAAAACTACCTTGATTAGTTGTCGCAAAAAGCTGCTGTCACTTGTGAAGCTGGCAAGCTGCCGCGAGCGCTTTTGTGGACTTTCCAGTATACCGGCGGTTGCACCCCTGCCCATCCCGCACAATTTCCACAGCCTCTTTGATAATGATAACTCCTCAACGGTGTGTTATGTGTTGCGGAAAAGTCCGGCAGAAAGTTGCTCCTTGCCACTGTGAATCCAGTAGCAATAGAAACTTTGCTTCAGACATGGCAGGATCAGCGCGGAGGAGTAGGCACGCCTTGTGCTTGGCTAACAATTTTACCCTGTTTTTGGGATTCTGGATTCCCAACTCCAGCAAACAGAGCGCTTGGTCACTGCGATACTTTCTGGAAAACATTCCGCAGATGATCGCGAAAGTCAGTCCACATCGTCAATTTGGCCGAATTGTTCTCGTATCATGTACGTGCGCTGTCTGCAAAACCCAAAAATAGGTTCCGCAGTTTCAGCACATCGTCCTACTAGTTAAAAATGGCAAAGAGTCTGAAGTGCGTAATACAGTATTCAACTTGTTTGAAGACATCCAGTGGAACATATTCCGATTCCGAGGCTCGGGTACAGTCAACAGCGGAAGCGCCAAAATCCGATCTTGGTGGGCCAGATGGGTTAGGGCGTTTGGAGGAAGGCCCGGAAATCCAGGGCAGATACCTACCCGGAGCTGAAAGCTCCGATGGACGCAGCTGGCGACGATACTTGGCCGTTCGGGACAGCCACCTTTAAAGGGATTCGGACAATACAAAGTCTAGCACCTCCCACAGTGTAGCTCCCCACTAGGTGCAGGTGTAAACCGCAAATACACGTAGTACCTCTTGAATAGGCATGGCGCTTGAGTTGAGACGAGGCACCAAGGGTGCTCGCACGGCACGTTTGAGCAACGGTGGCTGGCTAATCCAGGCACGAGCACGGGCCATGCATATTTACGCCGACATCTTCGAAGTACTGTACAAATCGCAAATGTACAGAGCACAGAGACCATACACACTTGGAGCAAAGGATACCTTCGCTTACCCGATATCCACGCGACAATGCATTCCAAGTTTCAGACGACTGGCGGTGGGGGCATAAAGAGGGATCCGGAACTTGTGCAATAAAGAGCACAGAGTAAGGCTTCCAGGGACGAGAGCTGATATGGCGACTATTTCCAGTGAGTAGTTGTCTTGTTGTGTATAGTATGGGTTGTACCCGCCGCGGCGTCTCAGTGGCTAAGGCGTTGTGCTGCTGAGCACAAGAACGCGGGTTGGATTTCCGGACGCGGCGGCAGCGTTTCTGATGGAGGCGAAAAGCAAAACGCCCCTGTGTACGAGATTTCCGCTCACGTTAAAGATCTCCAGGTGGTCAAAATTATTCCGCAGCCATCCACCATGGCGCGAATTATAGCCTGCGTTGTATATGGGCCTTAAATGCCTACAATAAAATATAGTATAGGTTGTGTTTATTGGCGTGGCTCGCATGCCGGTAACAATGCACGTCGCCTTAGCAACGGGGACGCCCGGCCGCCATCGTGGCGGCACACGCAGCAGGCCGTCCACCGAGATTAAAACATTACCTTGTGGAGAAACATGGCCTTATTCCTTTTAGTCCGAACGACGTAGCACAAGTGTTTCTTACCGCGGCGAAATGCGCCTTAAGCTCTTACATGGTACCACCGCGCGTATTCGATTACAAAACCAGCGGCTATGGAGTAGCATTTTTTTTGCCAAGGGGTTCTCTCGGGCAGACTTCGTTTCAGCGGCCCGTTATCTACGCGGGTCGGCGGCCCCGATTTGGATGTCGCCCGTCATTGCGCCGTCTGGTGTGGGCCGTGGCGGGCCAGATCCCGCTTCTTCAGTACTCGTCGGTCAGGCACACTCCATTCCAGCAAACTCTCCAGAGGTTTGAACCGCCGCAGACTACGCTCCGCCTCCTCACAGCAAGTTCGCTCGCTTCCCTGCTTCCACCGTTACGTTCAAGGTTTCTGGACACCAGGACGCAGCATGATGCCCGCCAGCAGTGTCCGATGTTTGTTGTGTGCGCCGCTGCGACGGGATCCAGCCCTATGGAACTATGGGAAACATACGTTAAGGATCGATTTGCAGGGCGGGAAAAGAAAATGTAGAAACCCCATACACGGATCTGGCCGCTAGAGAAACACTACCTTTTGCGCACTGCTTGCCACGAATGGGACTCCGTTCTCTAAATTGGTGTTACCAATTCCGTTGTGTATGAAGACGTATTGCAAGAGGTTCTGATGAAATAGAATTATAAACGTTCCCTCAGCTTCCTCGCAATTCTGAAACTTTCTAAACTAAACTAGTTTAAATCAGTATAAATGGGAGTCACTAAGCTCACATGCCGAATTGTTTCGGTGTCTGCGATTGTGTCGGGCGGGGGTGTAGCCAAGAGCTAGCACTTTAGGATGGCTAGGTTCCGCAGTCTCATCCTTCGAAAGGCGCTCCTCTCCGTTTTTTATTTCCCGACTCATACCCGGGGTACAGCGGCGGCGCCCACTGCTCTAGCCCGGCCGTAACCTACGCTTTTGCTGCGTTCGGGACGCCGCCCCCGCGCATTCGAGGTAACGGCTGGCAAAATCTCTGGATTTCACTCTTTCTAGAGCCACGTGTGTGAATTCAAGGACGTCACATGGGCAGTTGTTGTGGGTGTCGTTTAAAAATTTTGCTTTCCAACAACCTTCACAGCGTAGATTGGAGCCAATTGCTTTCCTAATATTGCGTTTGTTGTCATGATCATGTACCTCGTTAGTTACGTCGCCTTCTATTTGCCCCGACGCATTGGTTTTTCAACAATATTTTACTTTTCTGCCCGCCTGTGTTTGTGTATTGCCCAATTTGGTGTAAAATGTGATGTAACTGGTGCTTTGCCCTATGTGGGTATAACTATAGTTGGTTCAATTTGTCTCTTTGGAAATGCTTGATACTTTTCTTTTTCTGTCTTTAGCGTGATAAAGGATGAAGTCAAATTATAACGCTCTCTTGCTCCATGATGCTTTACCTGTATATAAACATTGGAAGTTGTGTATTGCAAGCGGCGGTTTTTTTGTATAGTTTTAAGCATTGCAGTATTGTTCCTGAAAAATCTAGAGCAAAAATATTTTTATCTTTTCTGCTTTTCTGCACACCAGGATAAACAAGTTCTTCGGTGGCAGGGGAAGACGCCCCAGAGGAACAAATAGTACACGGGAAACGTCTCTCGGATATTGAAAGGTAAGTAGATATTGCTGCGTGCTTATTCCGAAGTGTTTACATGAGCAGGCTGCCATGCTGTTATTCCATTCTGGGTCTGGTAATCATTACATGAAGTTGTGCTGGT
>JABSTR010002925.1:0-47466 GCA_013339765.2 Haemaphysalis longicornis | reverse complement strand
GCCCGGAACACGAATAGGCGTCCACACCAAGACTTCATCACCGGGTCGGAATTGAGGAGAGCGATGAACGGCGTCGTAGCATTGCTTTCGATCCTGTTGGCTCACTTCAGTGTGCATGCGGGCAAGTGGCGGCAGTGTTCAACACGAGCAACAAATTTTTCGGCAAAGTTTGCAGAAGGTGACGCAGGAGCGCGAAGAAGCAGGTATCCAAAGTGTGCGAAGGGTTACGGTTAGAAATGTCTTGCCTGGATCGCTTGGCAAAACGCGGGGTGCTCTATTCGTAGCAAAATGTTGTCATCAAGAAGTGAGTGGTCTCGGTGGCGCTTTCTGAAGGAAGTGGGGGTTTCGGCCTAGCGAGTCAGTGATCCACGTGCCGTAACTATCCAGTGATGAGCGGCGCTGTCGGAGGCAAGGGACCGTAAAGGTCAATACCGACCACTTCAAACGGGCTTGCTGGACACGGAAGGGGCTTAGTAGATCAGCAGAGGGTGACGTGGAGCGTTTCCAGTGCTGACAAGGCGCACAAGAGGCGACGTATTTGGCGACACTTGTAGAAAGCCCTGGCCAAAAGAAGCGCCCTCGGACACGGTCGTAGGTGTTCTGGAATCCGAGGTGGCCTGCAGTCGGGTCATCGTGCAACGCTTCCAAAATGCGTGGACGGAGGGAACGGGGCACAACCCGGAATATCTAGTTCACGGGTGGTGGTTTATGCGGTAGAGTGCGCCATCATGAAGCTGGAAATCGCGCAGCTGACAACGTAGGCGTCTTCGGTGGTCGTGTGGAGCCGGTGAGCCGATCGATTATTGTCCGACAATAACTGTCGGCGTGTTGAAGGGCAACCAAGTCGGGGGTATCGTTAATAGGAATATCAATGGGTGCAATGGGCAAAGGAGGCACATTAGAATGTCGGGCAACGTCGTCTGAAGACTTCACCAGCGGACACCGGGAAAGCGCGTCCGCGTCGAGATGCTTGCGACCAGACTTATAGATCACCGTGAAGTCATATTCTTGAGCGGAGAATCCAGCGCCAAAGTCGTCCTGACAGATTTTTCAAAGAAGACAGCCAACACAGGGGCATGGTGATACTGTGAAATGTCGGCGTAAAGGTATGGAAGAAACTTTTGCACAGACCACACAACAGCCAGACATTCTTGCTCTGTGATGGGTTAATTTTGTTCTACGGACGTCAGAGAGCGGCTTGCGTAGGCAACCACTCGTTCACGCGAGTGAGCATCGCGCTGTAGCAAGACGGCGCCAATTCCATGCCCGCTAGCGTCAGTATAAAAAAGGACTGGCTGCGTGTCATCGAAATGGCAAAGTACAGTCCCGGAAGTAATGCTTGCTTTAGGTTTGAAAAGCCTTCTCGCAGTCATCACTCCAGACAAAGGGGTGTCGGAATGCAGCAGCTGATTGAGGGGCGAGGCCAGGGTTGCAAAATTGCAAACGAAACGGCGGAAAATATGATGCCAAACCAAATAAACTGCGAAGAATTTTTGCTCTTGAGGTCGAGGGAAATTGGCCAACGCAAAAATTATCTCTCGGTCGGGCCGTTATACCATCTTTGGTGACAATGTGACCGAGAACTCGATGGATTTGCGGGCGAAGTGGCACTTCTTGGTGTTCAGAGTCAGGCCGGCTTTGGCCAGATTAATCAGAACTTCGTCGAGACGCCGGAGATGTTCAGGAAAATTCGACGAGAAAATAACCAAGTCATCCAGGTAACACAAGCACGTCTTACATTTAGGGCACGAAGGACTGTGCCGACCATGCGCTCAAACGTGGCTGGGGCATTTGCATAAACCAAACGGCATTACGTTAAACTCGTATAAGCCGTCTGGAGTAGCAAACGCTGTCTTTTCTTTGTCAGGCTCGTGTATGGGTATGTGCCAATAACCAGATCGCAGGTCGAAGCTGGAGAAAAATTCCGCCCCCTGTAGACAGTCGACCGCGTCATCTATACGCAGCATTGGATAAACATCCTCCTTGGTGATCTTATTCAAGGCTCGATAGTCCACGCAAAACCGCACGGAACCATTCTTCTTGCGGACCAAAACCACGGGGAAAGACCACGGGCTGGAAGACGGCGGAATGATGTTTCGTTTCCAGCATATGGCTACATGTTCTTTGATGGCTTTTCGTTCGGCGATGACACACGGTATTGGCGATGGCGGCCGATGTGGGTCTGATCCGTCTCCTCCGATGCGCTGTCACAGACGTCTGTCCAAGCTTGCTCGAAAGACAGTCAAATGTGCCCCTGTGTTTATCCAGGAGCTGAAGGAGCTGGTTTGTTTCGCTTTCTGGGAGTTCTTTGCTCATGGTAGCCTTAAGTGTGGAGATACTTGGCTCAGATTTTGCAGGCGTCGGAACGGAAGAGACGGAGCACAGGGGAACTAATGAGAGCGTATCGTCAGGCATAACAGAAGCGATAGTAGCGCCCGCGGGGAGCAATATGGATTCGGAAGTGGTGTGTCTGTGGACGGAAGCTTTGCCGATCCATGTGCGAAGCGGACGAGGCATGTCGTGATGACGACACCTTTGGGCAGAAAACGTGGAGAGGGACTATAAGCACGTCTCCGTCCTGATTCGGTTTGAGCAGGGACCGAAAGCCGTCTCGCGGCGGGGGTTTTAAAACATGATCTGCACTGGCTGTGAGGTGTAGCTGTGGATTTTAGAAATGCCGCTGAGCTGCTCTGTATCCGTGAGTGACTTTCAGGGTGATCACATGAAATGACGGCGGATGCCAATGGTGAAAATCCCAACCCAAATAAGATGATGAGCACAGGGGACAACACCGCACACTGAACATGATGCCGAAGAGAACAACAACAATCCACACTGTGCGTTGTCCGGATGGCTTAATAACGATCTTTTCGCTCTATGTAAAAAAGGTCCCGTGTAGGGTGTTCGTACCTTGCGTAGACGAGCACACAATTCCGCACTTATCACTGAAACGCTCACACCAGTGTAAATAAAGGCATCGAAGCAAAAACACCTTCAACAAAAACAGACAGCAAGTTCGACGGACGCTCTGGAGGACTTGTAAGCTTCGCAGGAGATGCAGTTTCCCTCCCCCCAAAACTGCAATAACTAGTTTTCCTGGCGATGGTCGGCGATGTAAGACGCAGGACGAAGAGGGGAAACTGAAGGCGACCTTGCGAAGGCGAGCTGGGTCGTGGCGCACGGGAGCTGCGAGGAACGTCGTCAGTCGGAGGCGGAGACGGGGAGCGGCGTGGAGGCGACGGGTACGCACGCCGCCGGTAGCCGTAGTAGTTCGGGGGTACGCTCTCGCGCTCATAGGCAGCATAGCCGCGTCGTTCATCCCGTTGGCGGCGTCGACAAAAGCTGGAGATGTGACCTCGAATGCCGCAATAGTAGCACACAGGCCGGTTGGAGAAGGCATCCTGACTTGGTGGAAAGTAGGGCTTTGAGCTCGGCGCGTGGGGCATGGCCGCAACATAGCCAGACGAAGGGTGGGTCATGATCGGGGACAAAGGCAGAGGTGTCCGGCCAGCGACATCCGAGTAGGACGGTGTTGGTGGGGCAACTGAATGGACAGGCGGCACTAGCACAGGCATAGCCGCAAGCTCCTCTTTAACCATCTCGCGAAGGCCAGGAGCCGTAGCGGCTTGGCGAACACCGTGCGGAAAATGGACGTGTTGCCGTACACTTCTTCGCAAACTATAGCTCGAATCATCGCACGAAGGTCTTCGTTCCCAAGATGAGGGGTAGACGCCATGTTCCATGGGAGGCGGATCGATTGAAGTTCGTCGATACGCTGACCGGTGGATGTTACGTCTGCTATGGTGGAAAGGCTCTGCAGGACAAGTGTGTTGAAAGCGAACTCGCCGAATCCTTTGAGAATGTGACGAACTCAGTCAGACTCCGGCATATCTTGGTCGACGCGGCGACACACCGCTAGAACATCTTAGATGTATGAGGTGTATGTCTCATTGGCTTGCTGCGCGCTCACCTCCAGTTTCCTTCTCGCGTTGTCACTCCGCGCTTTAGGGAGCCAAAAATCTTTTGCACCTCCGTGGTGAAGCCAGACTCCTAGTCGGTAAATTTATGTTTGTGGTTTAAATACTACGTCTCGGAATCTTCTTCAGAGAGAAGCCAACGTTGAACAATTTGAAGCGATCATCCCACCTATTGAACTGGCTGACGCGTGTGTAGCTGTCCAGCCACTCCTCCACGTCTTCGCCCCGAAGACCAGTGAACTCGGGCGGGTGGCGCTGGGCAGTAGTGACGATTCATTTCAGCGGCGCGAATTCTGCGCCAGTCGGAGTGTCTGGCAACATGGACATTGGTCTTGAGGGCAAGCGTTGAACGGAACGGTGCATCATAGGTGTCGAAGGAGAGGTACAGCCGGGATCGAGTTGCAACTCCACCACTTGTGAGGCCGTAGATAGAAGGTGACGGGACCGTTGCTTTCGCAGCTCCTTTTATTCCGAGACGTCAGGCGGGGAAGAACCAAGATGGCGACTCGCGTCCTGCTGATGATGATAGCTGAAGACGAGGTTGTGCCGGTAATGATGAGTATGTACAGCAGATTATGCGGTAGCCTACAGCTACTGATGATGACATTAAAACAGATGCGAAAAAGATCTCCTAGAAGCAGCACAAGACACAACCTCAGTTCACATATATCTATCTATCTATATATATATTATATAAATATATATATTTATATATAAATAAATAAATATTATATCCAGAAAGATAAGCGGCAGTCTATAACGCCAAATGAGGCATTGGGGTGTTGCTAGGCTCTTTTTTGCTATGGTTAGTGAAGTTAAGATTTTTTAAACAACGTAAGCAGAAAGAAAGGAAAACACGCGCCCAGAGCGGGGACCGAGACCACGCCTTTCGATTTGATGTCGAATGCCTTACCAATTCGGCTATCTCGGCGACTGTGTTATCCTTCACTTTCCGAGGTATTTATATTTACTAGAACTGTATCTGATGCTCGAGGTGGTAGCCAGCTTTACCATTATTACACGGGAAGAAAGGGACCTTCTTTTTAACCCCCGGGGCGTGACGGGAACATCTACAGCCGGTCAAGAGCGAGTAACAGGCGGTGAAGCCCCTCTTATGCTACCTTGGAATCAAGGCTGCCAGAACCGAGGAACCCCTCGCTAGGCTTTCGCAGAATAATATAGTAGGAAATGAGGTGCTCGGTGAGGAAAAACAGAAATTTAAGTCGGCAGTCTACAACGCCAAAGAAGGCAAGGGGTGATATTAGGCTCTGGTTTTACGGTTAGGTGAAGTCAACATTAGTTAAACATACATAGGAAAGAAAAAAAGAAAAACACATGCCCAGAGTGAGGACCGAACCTCGCCTTTCGATTAGATCTCGAATGCCTTACCAATTCGGCTATCTGGGCGACTGTGTTCTGCTTCACTTTCTGGGGTGTTTTATATTTACTAGAACTGTATCTGAAGCTTGAGGGTGGTAGCCAGCGCCACTCTAAGCTACACGGGGAGAGGGGGACGTTTTTTCAACCCCCGGAGCGTGACTCGAACGTCTACAGCCTGTCATGAGCGGGTAACTGGCGGGAAGCACTCTTATGCTACCTTGGCATCAAGGCTGCCAGAACCGAGACCATCGCTAGGCTTTCGCAGAATATTACAGTTAGGAAATGAGGGGCTCGTAGGAAATACAGAAAGAGAAGTCGGCAGTCTACAACGGCAAAGGAGGCAAGGGGTGTGGTTAGACTCTTTTTTTACTGCAGTTAGTGAAGTTAACATTTCTTAAACATACGTAAGAAAGAAAGAAACAAAAAACATGCGCCCATTGTGGGGACCGAACCCACGCCTTTCGATTTCACCTCGAATGCTTTACCAATTCGGCTATCTAGGCGACTGCGTTCTCCTTCACTTACTGGGGTATTTATGTTTACTAGAACTATATATGACGCTTGAGGGTGGTAGCTAGCGCCACTCTGGCTACATACAGAGAAGGGGATCTTTTTTCAACCCCCGGGGCGTGACTCGAACGTGTACAGCCTGTCATGAGCGGGTAACTGGCGGGAAGCACTCTTATGCTACCTTGGCATCAACTGTGCCAGAACCGAGACCATCGCTAGGCTTTCGCAGAATATAACAGTTAGGAAATGAGGGGCTTGTTGAGGAAATACAGCAAGAGAAGTCGGCAGTCTACAACAGCAAAGGAGGCAAGGAGGTGTGGTTAGACTCTTTTTTTACTGCGGTTAGTGAAGTTAACATTTCTTAAACATACGTAAGAAAGAAAGAAACAAAAACACGCGCCCAGAGTGGGGACCGAACCCACGGCTTTCGATTTGATCTTGAATGCCTTACCAATTCGGCAATCTGTGCGACTGTGTTTTCCTTCACTTTTTGGGGTATTTATTTTTACTAGAACTGTATCTCACGCTTGAGGGTGGTAGCCAGCGCCACTCTGACTACACGGGGAGAAGGGGACCCTCTTTTAAACCCGCGGCCGTAACTAAACGTCTACAGCCTGTCAATACGGGTAACTGGCGGGAAGCCCTCTTATGCTACCTTGGCCTCAAGGCTGCCAGAACCGAGACCCTCGCTAGGCTTTCGCAGAATATTATAGTTATGAAATGAGGGGCCCGTTGAGCAAATAGAAAAAGATAAGCCGGCAGTCTACAACGCCAAAGGAGGCATATGGGTGTCGTTAGGCTCTTTTCTACAATGGTTAGGGAAGTTAACATTTTAAACATACGTAAGAAAGAAAGAAAGGAAAACACGCGCCCAGAGTGGGGACCGAACCCACGCCTTTCGACTTGATCTCGAATGCCTTACCAATTCGGTTATCTCGGCGACTGTACTCTCCTTCACTTTCCGAGGTAATTACATTTACTAGAACTGTAACTGATTATTGAAGGTTCTAGCCAGCGTCACTCTAACTACACCCAAGGAGGACGTGACTCCCCCCGGAGCGTGACTCGAACGTCTACAGCCTGTCGTGGGCGGGTCTACTGGCGCGGAACCCTCTTATGCAACCTTGGCTCAAGGCTACCAGAACCGAGACCCTCGCTAGGTTATCGCAGAATAATATAATTAGGAATAGGAAATACAGAAAGATAATTCGGCAGTCTATAACGCCAAAGGAGGCATAAGGTTGTTTTAAAACTCTTTTTTTATACTACGGTTAGTGAAGTTAACAACTTTTAACCAAACTGAATGAATGGTGTCAGACATTTTTCTTCTTCACGTTGGTGTGACCAACAACCAGAAGGTAATCAACAATATATCTAGAATCATACACAGTTTATATTTCCAGCCTTTTATCAAGAACGATGCTCATGACACACCGAAAAATGTTACCTAACACGGAAGCAACAATACAAACCCCGATTTTTGAATATAAACATTTTCGCCATAGGCTGTATGTGTAGACTTCCGATAGAAGCTAAAAACTTCCAAGAAAGTTGGTAGGGATATGCCACACATGTAAACAAACTTCAGCTCGTCGGTTTGTACGGCAGTACACTGTTTCACACAGGACATAAGCTTTTCACTAGGGATAGAGTAGAACAGATCGGTATCATCAATACCTAAAACAAAATATTGGATTGGTTTTTCTATAGACTACCTGGTCAGAACCTATGACACGAAACGGATATGACATAGCTAACATTCACAACTGGTTTTGGAGGTATGTGGAGATTTTGCCTTCCAACAAATTTCTTTCAGTGATAATAACCCTAGCCGGGAAACTCCGTTTGTGTGCTTTTGCAGACAAAAACGGTTTCCAACATTTCTTTTTTTACACTTACTCGCAGGAGTGGCCTGCCTATTTTACTTCATATCGTTTAGCAACGCTATTGCTTTGTTTTATATACTAGGTTTTAACTTGGGCTCTTGGAAGTTTTTATCAAAATGTCCACTTGGGAGGACCAAAAAACTCTCTTCCTTATCTTTCCACAATCACCTAAGGTCATTGAACACAAAGTGGGTAATCAACGAGTTGATAGAGTGTTCATGTACGGGTTTTGCCCTTTTCTAGACAACTCCACCACGCAATTTAAAAAACTGTACTGTCCTCTTTGGAAATTCTTTGTGCTACAGACCATGACATGGTGACCTTATCGACAGGCTTGATGGCGAGTTTCAAGCAGTACTTCGGGACCCAGTCTTGAAATGCACTCTGTAGCCACACAGTTCCCGAGCCCCACCTCTTCCCAGACCGGAAGCTGCGCTTCCTTCTTTTAGACAAGTTGGGTTCAAACAGTTGGTAAAATTGTGTATAGCCGTAAACAGCCCGCACTCATTTTTAAAAAGTGGTGTGTTCACAGCAAGGGGCCGTTTCTCAGAAACGGCACCCTTGCCCTTGTCAGAAACGGCCAACCAGACTAAAACAGGCAGGATTCCCAGCACATGCCCTTGTATCGGTGACTAGGAAACATTTCTCAAAATTAAAAACAAAATCATCTCGGTCAAGGCAGACAAAGAAAAAAACTACAACATTTTCGCTACAAGAAAAGCCCAAGCTCATTGCTCTTTCTTGGTCATAGGAGGTGGCAGCCAAACACAACACCTGGATGGCCACATCCTTTTCTCGTGAGAGTGTGCTGTTTATCCATCCTAGCAGTGTTGCACCGCCATCCTATAAGAGATGTTCTTTAGGAAATGCCAAAACTACTAGCATAGACAGGATTCCTACATCATAATCTTTCTGTTAGGAATGCGTTGACGTGAAACGGCGGCCGGGATGGCTGTGTAATGGGCGCCTCCAACCGGCCACCTAATACCCGCCGCTGCTAACCAGCGCCGCCACGATGAGGACTCCCTTCCTTTCGATATTAACTAATCGAAGACTCCATTGGGCAGTATTTCTTAAAATCCCGTTCTTCGTGATAGAACAGCCTATTTGGTGCCTTCTGGAGAATTGGTCGTAAGGTCAATTCATGTCTTGATGCTTTTACGTTTCATTTCCGCAGTGTTGGCTGGAGGATCACCAACCCTTGAAGTGAACGTGGTTTGGAGGCCCTATGATTGCGACATGGTTTTAGCGCGGAAAAGGACGAACACTAAAAATGGGTCAGGACAGGTGTTGACTTGCGCTAACAACCACCAGTTCACGTGATGAAACCAGATCGCAAAGTTCACACCAACTCTCCCAGCAGCAAGTGTTTCCTAAGCTTAGGGATTGGTGTGTGTAAAGTGAAGGCGCATGCTAAAAGTCGGCGGTATCTTTATGGTGTAAAGCTGTAAAGGTACACCTTCTCAGGGCAGTGACCTCGAAAGTACCGTGGAACGTGCAAAGAGAATCATCCCAGTCCGAGATGTTTGTAGGGGAAGCCATGGTTGCTGTAACAAGCCGATTCAATTGATTGTAGGGTTTAACGCGCCGACGCAGCGCAGGCGATGAGGCGCGCCGTAGTGGAGGGCTCCGGAATAATTTCGACCACCTGGGGATCTTTAACGTGCGCCGAAATCTCATACACACGGTCGTTTTTGCTTTTCGCCTCAATCAGAAAAGCGGCCGCCGCGGCCGGGCAATAACAAGCCGATTCACTGGTATAGGTAAAATTCCAGGCAAGGTTGGCACACGTGCTAAAGCAACGAACGACAGCCGCATTTGTCAGAGGCTGTCCGCCTTGGAGTGGTTGCGGTGAGAAAAACGCAGTTAATGCGTCTTGCACTACACGGATAACACTGATGAGGACACCGATTTTGCGTTGAAATATTATTGTGACGTTGAGGGGTGTGGCGGTCATCGTGGCCCCTCAGAGTAATTCATCTAACTTTTTAAATGGTATGTGTGTGATACCTACGAAGGCTTACTCTTTAATTTCTAATTTCGGTAACCACATTTTTACTACTTGGTAAGTTTTAGTCAGAATGGCGAAAAATATCTTCACGCCTCACAAAAGTCATTAACATTTCGCTGGGTTGCTAGGTGTGCGTTTGAAAAGTATTTTGCGTCCTACTTTCGCAACCCGGTAGGCAAGATTTTAGGTAACTTATGTATCAATTGCCTCCACGGTATGAAGGCAATTGAAACATAATTGATTAAAATTTAAAATTGATGAATCGGGAATAATGAATCAAATACTAGTTTAATCTACTCAAAAGAAAGGTAAGCACGGATATGGTTCTTTCTGTAGCACGTGTTAAAAATTGTTACTCCCTCCACATTCTCCAATCGATGTTCTCAGCCTTCTCCAGGAAATTCCCTGATGAACAGCCATGATTATGTATACTTACCCATATGGTATTGTTGACTTAATTGTTTAAACCACGTAACCTCTATATTTTAAGAAGCTCTGATAAGTAGCAGACAAAAACATGGCAGCAACCGATATATTAAGGTAATCAGGCACCTCGCACTGAAACCCAAAACACACCGGAGAAGGAAGCCATTCGTTCGGTTTCCTCCCGTCGTTTGTGAACGGTGTACTGATTGTTGCTTCAGACATTAGGCGCAACAAAATCGCCCCTGCCATTTTGGGAGATTGCCGAATTCTCCGGGTGTTTGATTTCAGCAAAATGTTCAGCGATATGGAGTGCCTGCAATTTAATCACGTCCTCACTGTCGGCTTCCCCGGAAGAGTATAGACAAGCAGTATGGCGTAACGCATCCATAATCTGCAAAAGGGCATTCGGTACGATACAATCAACGACATGAATAACGAATGTCCTAAAAAGATCATTCCGAAAATGTTCTTCATGCACTTTTTTATTAAGCTAGTGTTTTTATAAATGCTATTTAGTCATACTAACAGAGCTTCCTCGAAAACTCATTTCATTACTCTGTTCCATTATGCTGCAAAAATCCACGGACGATTAAGTTGGATGATACGTCGGCGCAGGCAGAACCAGACAAAATATACATAATGTCAAAGAATATGAAAATGCGGAGAAGACAAGCTAAGCGGCGGTTCGTGTCTGCACAGCAGAGCAGCACGCGTAGAACTCCGGGCGCAACAAAATGCAGCACCAACATGCCAATAATTGCCCTCTGGAAACCAGCACTGGTTTTCTTCCTTTCTCTGGGAACTGCCTAGTTTGAGAATATGCTAAGGCCATAATCTGCCAACACGGAGTTCAACGACTTGTTTCACGATTTATCTTCTGTGCGTATTTATCAGCAGCAGCTTTTGTGTTTCAGTGCGGTTCCTTGCATGCCACCATTTATTTTTATGAAACTCGTCTCAAACCTCACAACACGCTGTATGTGTGCATTTTGATAACAATGTCGTGTGAACGTAAGGGTTAATTCGGGTGATAACCTATTACACTTAGTGTACACACTCACCATGTTTCTATGCCTTCGGAATTTCTTCCCGAATTATAATATAGAGCGTTAGCTCAGTGGGATGCGTAGTGTAAAATGCTTGAATAAACGCTACCGTGCCTTAGCCCCTCTGCTACCCCAATTTAGGGGCTACCCCTCGGTCTCGCACACTGACGCTACCACGTACATTGCTGGAGCTCCGCACCGGTCGGCATATCCCGTGCAGAGAGTCATCTAAGCAACAAAAAGCAATTCGCACTAAACATATACCATGTGCTCACCATGAAGAGCCACGGGCCGCCGGCGTGACAGTCCCGTCATCTCCGGCACTTGTGGCAAAAATTTACTCAACAAAATTGTTTTCGTTGCATAGACCACGGCTGGCCTAGCCGATTACTTTTCCGCAAATGCTTTCTTTTTGGACAAGGATGGCCCTAAAGCCCATGAATACAGCCCCAAAGTCCGCATTTATTGATTTATTTATTTTTACCTATTTAATAACGCCTTTACTATAAAAGCCTTTGATGACCTGGGTTGGTTTCTCCACGTGTAGGTTTTTTTTCTGGATTTCTGGTATATTTCAGTAGTTCCTGTCAATGTACTCCAGTTTGCTTTTGATTCATTAACCCTGTTGTAGGAAGATTGACTGCATCTACCTTTTTCTGTATACGTTAGTGAATTATGAAGTGGTCACTATCATAAGGGTTCTCTCCCTGACCCCACTCAAGACATACAAAAAGAACTGCAGACCTAATAGCCTAGTGAAATTGTTAGTATTTTTTGTGTCCTATGTTATGGTATGGAGGCTGTTTTCTGTTGAAAGAGCACGCTCCAGAGGACGTAAGAAACTTCTATATCAGGCAACCTCCATCATCCGTTTGGGAAGAACCCAAACAAACTTGTGCGCTTTCATGTGGCATGTGAAGATGTATGGTTCCTGTAGCTGGTGAACCATTGTCTTGAAATGAGAGCATAGAAGTGCAAAATCTGGAGATATTTAAATGGTGCACACCTTTCTCAACCATTTCAATATTATCGTACGGATTGCTACAGCCTCAAAGATCGTGATTAAAAAGAGAGGGTGGCATGCTAGTAATACAGGGCGACCACGGCGACACCCGATGAGCGTGTGCAGCCAACCCGGTCCGTTCTGTACACCATGTATGTATTTAAAAAAATCGATCGGAAATAGGTAAGTTTCTTGGAGAAGCATAATACTTGGCTGACTGGAATGCAGCATCCCATACACATCGTAAAGAATTTTAAGGTTTATACATTTCCATTGCTTGATGTTTTCTATTCCAATTACTTACATTTAGGAATGACTGAAGTGTGTGTGTGTGTGTTGTGTTTGGGGTTTGTACTCTCAGAAGGGGTTTTTGGGGATTTCCGTCGGATTCCCATCGGAAGCGGCTCCTTACGCACGTAGCAGGCAGGAATAGCCCGAACTCCATCTTCTTATGAGATGTCATAAGGGTGCCGGACGGGCCGGTCCCTCTGGAGTTGAGCCCCCTTAGGATCCCTTAGTTTGAGCCGCCAAAACCGAGGATGTCGGAGGCGCAGAGGTGGCACAGGTGGTGCGGTGGCGGTTGGAGCGGATGCGGTGCCCTGGTGTCTATCCCCTCGACACCTTCCAATGCACTAGAGTATAGGAAGTTGGGGCGGTAGCGCCATCGGTTCCAACGAAAGCGGATGGCACCACAATTGCTGCTGCCTCAGCAAGCGGTGTGGTGAGGGGTTGGGCTTCCAGAGGCAACCAAGGTGGGGGAAGGTGTGGGACCAGGTCAGCATCGCTGAATTGAGTCTCTGTGGAAACCAGACGCCGCTCCGCCCAATGGCAATCTGCGTCGGCGTACCTCCTCAGGGGGAAAAAGGCTAACCTCTTCTGTACCTCTGCGAGGGTGATGTTCTCAGTTTCCTTGGTGTCTATTATCTTTTTCTTTACTACAAATAATTCGTACTTGCAGGAGTATGGTGCATGCGGCGCACGGACGTTCACACTAGTGAGGGTGTCAGATGGACAGTTGTAGCTTGGATGATCATGTGCCGCGCATTTTGCACAGGTTGTTCAGCCATTGCAAGAGTTGTACCATGCCTAACCACTGGTACTTCAAACAGCGCCGCGGGTTTGGGATGTAGGGATGGATAGAGCACCGGAAAAGCCTGCATTTATATGTTGTGGGAGTGCTGAGAGGTCACAAGTCAAGATGATGTGCTCGCTGGAAATCTGCTGCTCATGTCTGTTGGTGGCGATGCGTTTCACGACAGTGACGCCCTGATCTTTCATGCGCCAATGCAGATTCGCATCCGTTTCGTTCCGCAGATCTGGCTTGGATATCAAACCCTGCGAGCTGTTGAGGCTCATATGGGGTGTGACCAAATTGTCGTCGGCCAGTCGAGTTTGAGCTAGAAGCTATGTGGACTGCTGCTCTTCTCATTTACCTCGATAACGACGTATTCACCAGTACTTTGGCCCTATGTGATTTTATATTACAGCTTCCAGATATTTTGCGATCAAGAAGACTGACTTCGCTAGAAGCAGTTGGGGTGGATTGAAGGATTTCATGAGAAGAAATCGAGAATAATTATCCTGTTCTGGAAAGTTTAACAAATGCAATGAAGGAAAAGACACTTCGGTGCAGCCTCTTTTCAGAGACCCATCACGATTGAGGGGGGTACACAATATCATATGATGTAGTGCGAAAGCAGGATACGGGGGTACTTTCTTTGTTTGGGTTACCCTGGTACTGAGAGAGGTCCCGAGCTCTCTGCGTGATAAACAGACTAGAAGCACATCCACCAGAGCTTAACCTGGGCTGCGACGGCCCCCGCTTGAGGTTTCTACCATTCACCTTGGTACCATTCACCGCTTTCTACCATTCACCGCTTGGTGTTTCTATCATTCTACCATTGAAATTGGGCTTGGGGTTGGGGGTGTCGCCAATATCGTCCAACATTACTCAAGGTACCCCGTTTGGGGCGCAGTGTATTCAGGATGTTTTGCCTAGTATGGTATAAAAATTGTGGGTAACAAGCAGCAACAGCGTTTTGCATCAATATGAGCTCGGAAAGCCGCTTTGAGATGAAACCACAAAGAACCGTATTCAAGAAAACAGAAAAGTTTGGTGCAAAATACGTGCTCGAACAGTTTGCAAGGAACGCTTGGTAACGAAATGAGCCTTAAGTAAATGGAGAATCTTTGTCACGTGATTTCAACAAATGGAGCATGTTTCTACTTTTACAAGGTTTCGGCAGCGAACCTCTTTTTAAAGATTGCTCGAAAATATTTGCTACAAAAATAAATAAATATTTTTTAGTTTTTTAGTTTGTTTTTTTGCATTTCGAGGTAATTTTATTTGGCACGCCGCAGTATGGCAACCTACGGATTCAATCAGGTTCAGTATTACGGCCAATTCAATGACAATAGGAAGTATTGGAACCATATCAGTCCGTAGTAAGCAGAGGCATTTATTTGTAAAACATGCGCGAAAAGAAATGTGAACAGACATTGTTTAGCACTGACGGGCATTCGGTGAGTGGTATAAGCTTGCCCGATTCATCGTTAAAAAGTAAGCTGCCTTCATTAGTGTTTACTTTGTTAGAAAACGTATTGACGTCATGGGCCTACTAAGTGGGCAGGAATTATTACAAAATTGGTTCTTGCAGTTCAAAACGGCATTCAAATACTCTTTTTTAGCTTCCTGATAAGTAGTACAGTTATCGTTAATGTGGAGCGTTTTCGCGGCGCAACAAAGGTGTTTCTTGTTATTGTTTACTCTCTTGAGAATATCATTCTACCAGTGTGTGTTAGCCCGGGATCGAATACATTGAATGAAAATATGTGCATTAGTAAACTCATTCACATAAATACAAAACATTTATCAGTTTCCTTGCAGAGTACGCTGGCCAAAATTTTTAGAGAAGGCTTCTAGTAGAGATTATGTTTCGTTTATAACGTCGACATCCGTGATTTTGCCATCACCAATTTGTTTCACCGTGCAGGGGTAGTTTAGAGAGAAACGTTCATTGCAAATTGCAAACAGGAGTGGTAGCCGAGGATTAGGAGATTCGTGACACCAGATAGAATAAATGGCTGCGTGGATAGAATTAAGTCTTAAATGTTGGCAGATGAAGCAGTACATTTCGTCGGTTTTGAAACAAGCTGCGTTAAGGTAAAACACGTACATAATTCTACAAATCCTTAAGAGTGCAATGAAAAAGGTTCAGGAATGGGAGGGTTGGAAGACCAGATAATATTTCGGAAATAAAATCACCAAGCAAGATAATCGCAAGGAAGGGTAACTTCACACAACGGTGTTCAAGAACATCATGTAGATCGTCGATAAATGTCGGTGCTGCATTAAGGGGGCAACAGGAACCTAGTATAAACTTTGTAGATTTGATGGTAATGTACAATCATCCGTGTTTCTATCTGGGCGCCGAATTACTACGAGGCGACGGTACGTTACGAGATACATCTACAAGTGTTCTGCCTCTGTCTCTGCCATTCTGTATCACATCCAATTACCTCATAGGTTTTATCGCTCATAAAATTTTTGTCACTGCGAACTTTTGCGGTTAGCCAAGTTTCTACTAATGCAACTACATGAGCATCACAGATAATTGGTTAGAGAGCCGAGTTTATTTTCGTTTTTTTTATTACACTTGTGATGTTAGAAAAAATAAACGATACTGACCGGAAACATAATCACGTGCATCTTTGCCTTCCGTTAATTGTAAGGTGCAGAAATGATGATGGAACGGATGAAAGAGGAGGGGGACTGGAAACGTGCACGAATATTACAAGCAGGACTTTGAAATACCTTTTTACCACTATCATGACCAGGTGGACTACTTTGGCGTGGAATTTTGTTGTATCATTGTATCATTGTGGTGTCGAAGCCTGGCAGCCAGTCAGTTATTAAGCGCTTTGCCGAATTCAGCCAACCTCTTGCGTGTGTGCCAAGTGGTTGGTGAAAAACGTTCGGAGACCGTTGCTTTACAGTCTTTCAGCTTGGAACGGTGTGCGAGAACTTTGTGTGTAGTTTTGAAGCTTAAAAAGGGTACTGTCGTTGGTCGGCACCTCTCAACTCTCAACTGTTTCGCATGGCAGTCAAAGTACAGGTTTTGTTTTATTATTCCAACATTTTCTTCTCGGTTTCCTCCCGTAAATTTTTTTTGTCACAAACAACATGAACAAATACAATTTCGCGGCGAGACAGGTATTTTTAATCATCTGCCGTGTATGGAGGTCAACGTTTTGCTGTGTAATTGCCCTAAAAGTTTCTGGAACCGTTTGAAAATGAGTTTTAATATTGTCGAGATCAGCAGACCTAGTCTCCATTTTGACGACCTGTCATCTATGGCCACGATTTTTTATGAAAGAGATTGCTGTGCGGTCTTAATTTTGTTGACGGTCTCTAAAAAAAGTATCCTCCCGTAGCGTGAGCACACCTTATAGATGTTTTAGGTCGCACAAATTTTGTAGAATTTATTTCCACCAGTCTGAATTTGGGCCTCAAGTTTGACACCGGCATATTTCTTGTTGGGAACAGAGTTGCTTTCACGTAACCTCAAGAGCGTTGTAGTAGTAGCAGACTGGTGTCGGCGAATCAAATGTCCAGTCGTCAGATCTGTGGAGATTTATGTCTCGGCTCGAGGGTTTCTTGAACTGTCGATTTGAATCTGAAACACTGTGGATGATAGAAGAATAATGTAGGTTGATTGGCAAAACTCTCTATCAAGGGAATAACAAGTGTGGCATAAAGAATAGAACATAGGCTTTTCTTGGCCCAGGAATACGCAGATAAGCTAGCCAGGCGCAGCCGGTCGGCAAAAACGAAACATCAATATGCAAATCCGCAACATGCTTCCTGGATTTAATAATGAACTGCCCCGACCATGTATATTTTACTACGAAGCAGTATACGTCTCCCCAGCAAAGAAAATTTTTGTTTCTACGTCCGATCTACGTGGCCCTCTTTTGCCCATCTTCGGGCAATGCTTGGCCTGTATGGCCATTGAGAATGTTTTTACTGGAGGTAACTTATTTTATTTGGGACGGCATTAGGTCACGAACTGCTTCTTCCGTGTTTGACAATCGGAATTCCCAACACCAAAGGCAAGCGCGTGCCACACAGTACCACTTCTTTCTTTGGCTAACGTACGTCCTTTGACGACCGGTAAGCCTCCAGCCACGCAGTACTCGTTACCTTTTTGGCCTGCTGAGGTACGAACATAAACCGCAAGCTTCAGGGCCATGAAGAACCTGTTAAAGGTTTTGAGAACCAAGATCCAAAGAAAGACGGCAAGTGTGCGGCCACATAATGCATTTTTTCTGTGTAGCCGCCATAGGCTGAAAACGATAGACAATCGTGTGGGTCCGTATTACGCGTCTTCCCTTTGGCCACGGTGTAGAAATGATATCTCGACAAATACCAGCCATAGCTGTAAAGAAGGGCGGGGATGCACGTGACGACCTTTTGAATGAGACTGGCTGTGCTCGGAAATACAATTGGACGGTGGAACGTGCCACTTGTGTGGGGAGGTGGGGCGTCTCTTAGATGCAGTAGCTTGATATGTTGCTTCACAAAATACTGGTGGCGGTTGTCGCTTCTACCGTGAACCTGCGTTTCTCTGAGGAAGCTACCAAGGGCCGTAATAAGGAAAAAACAATCTCTCTATTTGGAAATAAACTTCGCTAAATGAGCAGACACGGCTACTAACATCAAATTCTGTTACCGTAAGTATTAGGGTTTGGGCAATGCTACCTTTACCTTGAACTATTTTAGAGCGTCTAAGATTACTTTCACTGCAAGGCACACCTAAAAGCTGTTTTTACATCATACAAAAATCTTAAGTGAGCGCGCAAAAGCCGACATACGGCATTATTTTAAAAACCAAGAACGAAGACAGTCGCCGTTACAATGAATGTTACAAACGATCCTCTGGTGTTCCGCAGCACGAAGACACCCTCGGTACTGTAAGTGTCATACCAATACGTAAAACCAAAAACCATTGGCAGCTTATCTTTTCCTTTTGTTCCAATAGACGAGAAAAGACGATAGTTTTTGCCGACATTGGCCAAGTAAATGCTTCCCTTCTTTTCCTCGCTCAACTCTCATTCTGTTCCTCGACCTTTGCGCTCCTTTCAAGGTAACCACTGTAAAGTTTTGCTCAAGTCAATTTAAATTCAGGGCGTTCCTCTTCTCCCTGCAGGGTGCCTTGATGCCAGCGTTGTCATATGGCGGAGACGCGCGTGTTAGAGGTACCGTATTTTCACAGATATATAAACACGTTGCCCTGCTTCACGTGTGTTTCAAGCAGAGCGTGGAAGCTATGTAGTGAAACTTTGCGCAGCAATTGTCGCCTAATAAACTGTCGCCAAAAACAATAGTGGCACTGGCGAGAGCAGGCGACGGCGGAGTGAATGTTTTTCTGCAGTGAACGTAATATTTATTTTCGCAAAATTCAAGCATCTATGAATTTTTATACGAAACACTGCAAATATCACTAATATATTATTTGTTGTCTTATATTTTGCCCAACCCTTGTTCTTGCTGAACAATATTGAAAAGTTCTAAAAGAAACTGGACTCAAACGTTTACATTTGGCTGTAGGTATATAAGATTATTACGCAGAACGTCTTTCCCTTTCGCGGTATGGCTGAATCCAGTCACAGACAGCCAGACCGACAGAGAGACGAAAATTTATTTGTTGAGTAGCTTTCGGAAGACGGCCGTTTTTTACAGGCATTAAGAATGTAGACATGTCATTTTATTTTCATTTTTTTCGGCCAAGCATACAAACGCAAATGCTCCGACGATATAGTAGGTACATGGTACAGCCTGGCAGTACTCATTGCAATCAGCATTGCATTATGAATAAACAGTGTGTAAATATTGTTACTATGCCAGAATATTACATATTGTTGCACCGTTTATAATAATATCAGGTAAAAATATATTAAATATAATATTAAATTGCATCATAATACCAACACATGCCTTGGCCCTGTCATGCGTGAATGTAGGCTTCTCGGTCCCACGATGTATTTTGATCCACCTGCTTTCGCGGTAACTATGTATAGCGAACCTTTGTGTGTGGAACATTTGAGACGCTTCAATTCGAGGTGAGTTCCCATATAAACAGCACGTAAAAAAAGAACACTACGATGACTCGAAAAATGTTTCTTGGGATAGCTACAAGGCATGCTTAGGTTTTATAGCTTAATATGTGTTTTTATGAAAGGAAACTGTTAAAACAGGATCAGTTATCATCAAGAATTTTAGAGATTGCTGAACGTGTTTAATTGTAAATACTACCATTGTACGAAAGCTGTGGTATGAGCATCCGCAATTGGAAAACAATGTATTGATTCGATGTTTTAAAACGCCAACACCTCATAGTGAATGTAGATTTTTAATCACGTTCCTTGGCGCCATTTGATTAACGGCAATCTATTGGTGTGGCAGTAGCAGAGGTGGTAGAACGTTAGACGGGTAGATAAGTACAAGACGATTGCGTGGACCAATTGGTTGCAGCATAGGACTTTTATAAAAGGAGATCCAGGAAAGGGGACTTTGCTTGCAGTGGATGCTAACAAGGCTGATCAAGATGATGATTGGTGTAGAGTTCCACATTGCGAATAACTACAAGGGGTAAATGCAAATGAAGTTAAGCTTGTGTGGGCTGTCAGGTATTGAGCCCTTAATACACGGGATGTATGTCACAATTACGGTGGGAATAAAATTGTTTGTAGAAATTCCAGACTAAATAAACATTCTAAAACCCCATCACACTGAACCATGCGACCATCGTCGAGGAAATGGACATCGGGTTGTTTTCATCCAACAAGGATGTGAAGGACGGTAATCATTTCTTCACATATCAAACGGGGTGATTTTGGTGTCACCATATTAGAGGTTGTCTTGGTGGGGCATTCAAAACAAAGAATATGTGGCGTGTGCCTGGTCTGCTAACCCTACGTCGAGTAATATCTAGCGGTTGTTGTTATGTATCTGCATATTTTAGGTTTGATTGCATAAAGATTGGTTTCTGTCTGGTTGCCCAATTGTTCTTGTCATTGCTTTAGGAGTTTGTTTCTCATACTGAGCCAGGTAATCACTGCTTCGTGCAGCCGTCATGTCAACGTGATCACAAAGCGCAGCAGCAGGTGCTTGTCGGTCAACGGGCCCATTGGTAACATTTCCGCAAGCGCCGCGGGCCCCACTGATTGAGAGCGCCACAAAGCTGGTTCTCCTCGCCAGCGAAGGCAGGGCTTGTAATGCACCATCTTCTTTAACTACCCAAAAACTAACGGACAGTGCGGTGCCGGGCCAGTTGTACACCCCGTCCAATCACAGCTGTTTTTCGTTCCCTGATCCCCCTTCGCTTCTCCCGTTCTCAACCCTCATTCTCCGCCGCCCCGGCGCGGGCCGCTGCCTTCCTATCCTCTCAACCGTTACCGCGCTCTTGCCGCCCTTTTCTCTGCGCCATGCTTTTCTACACCACAATGACTGTTCAGAGAAACATAAATTTCTGGGGCTCTCGCCTTTAAAACGTCCGACTATATTATACATGTGCACAGCTTCCGTTATCTCGACAGTTCGTTCTTAAAAAATAATATGTAATAAATGTGTAATTTTTGTAAGGCTTTGGGCCTTTGGCTCATGTCACTCCAATATTATCAATATGCGGATAAACTCCAGTATACGCGTACCACTTTTAATTTCTACAAATATCTCCGACAGCTTCCGAAGCCTCCAGTTCAAAATCAAAACGTTATTCGTGCGTGCCATTACACAAACAATATAAACTCAAAGTACGACCGCAAATACATGCAATAAAATCTGATACTTACGCGCTACTCAGTCTTATGTCACGAAAAAGGAAAATAGAAATGCTCCTTACGACTTTGCCTAATTGTAGTTAAGTATGCCATCTGCCACACCACAAAAAAAGCGAGAAATAGTTTTTTTTAATTCTAAAGCTAATCTACAATGTTTGCAAAACGTAATTTCATATTGCATTGACATTTTTTCAAGATGATAAGTAATCGAGTTTTAAACAAGACAAGCTTTGAAAATTGGCATTGAGATATTACAAAACTCAACATATTGTAACTACATTTTCTGCCATATTTTTACAACATGCATAGTATTTGGAGGATGAGTCGGGGGCATAAGATCCTATATAAGGCTTTCAACAGTTCATATCGCCACACATAACTTCTTACCTACAATAAGATTATAACCAAGATCATCATGTTTTCTTCCTTAAGACCTCACAGTGCCTATCAGAAATACGGATGGATGTAAAGCGTATAAATAAAATTGACATATACCGTGTGAATATTGGCACGATCCTTGCGATTGGTGTTTTTTGTTTGTGTTCTCTCCCCCCCCCCGCCGGAACCAGCATTTGTTAACTCTGCGCAATGGGAGGCGCTTGTTTTGTTATTTATTTTTGTTGCTCACTGGCTATCTCAGTTGATAACGAGATTTTGTTGACCTGGCTTCACTAGCTTAGAATAATCCTTTGTGATCTTCCGGGTTCTCGACGTAATTGGCCTGTTTGAGAAACACTCGCACCGTAAGTTAAATAGCGGTTCAGCTGACGGCGCGGCATTCTATTTACCTACACTCGCATGTTCGCGTATCTTTGTTGTCTCCTTCTTCTCCGCCTCTGTATTTTCTGAGTTATTAGGGGAACCCATGTTCGCTTTTAAAAACCTGTTTATCCTTCAAACCAGTGGCGTCATGATATGCTTCGTGACATTTACATACTAATAAAGATATTGGCACCCAAGAGATGGATATAGAGAATATAAAGAACATTGCCGCAATGGGGTAATTATGCAAGATGTAGAGGCCATTGTCGCGATAAATTACTGGTAAGAAATGACTAGTAATATTTTGATGAATTTGTATTTGATGGTATAAGCGAGACTTCCGATTTGAATGTGATTGCATTCCTTCGCTGCATGGTAAATAAAGGGCGCTGACAAGATTTCGTGTTGTAAAGCGGTAATAAAAAAGTTTTGTGCAATGGCTGGAAAGGTGCGAAATGTACGTTGGGGAATGCATTAGGGTCGCTGTTTGTGATTGTATGTGCGGTTATTGGCGCAAGGACAACGCGACCAAAAAGACGTAATAACAGGCATTTGTATATTGTTTTAGTGTTGTCTTGTTTAGGTGAATTTGTTAAAAATGGTGTAGCATCGTGGTTTCTTTTTATTCAAGAGGTTAGTGAAATATGGTAATATCGTGTTCTAACTCCGGAACTTTGCGGTTGTAGTTTCTCTTATTTAAGGTAAGAATATGTGCTTTCCGTGTGCCCTTTTTATTGCCTGCAAAGTGTAACTTCGATTGTTATGTTCCACTTTTCTATGATGTATTTCTGTACTCCTATGATTGCCTCGTGTGCCATTTTTTTGTGATTTCATGAGCAGTTTGTCTTATAATAGCCTTGATTAATCTTAAAGATAAATACGAGTTGGTCATACTGGTCGTATCTGTTTTCATGTTAACATCACGTCGACCTCGACACAGAAAGTACTGATTCCTGGGGGACACCATGCTTAACCACCTGTATATCAGAGGATATGTTATTTGCTCGAACATATTCGGACGTATTACTGAGATAACTCCGCAATAGGTTCAACGCAATACCTCGAACTTCATAGTTACAACATTTCTTCAGAAGGGTCTCATGGTCTAGGCAATCAAATGCCTTGCAAAAATGGGAAGATAGGCCAAGGGTATATTTTTTGTTTTCAATATTATCTATTATTTTGTCTTTAAACAACTAACAGTGCGTGCTCAAGTGGTATTATGTTTCATTGACCCAGTTTATGAATCAACAATCACATTGTATTTGTGCAGAAATCGGCTATCCTAGAATTGATAATACCTTCAAAAATTTTTGACAACGCAGGCAGAAGAAAAATTGGTCAGTAATTCGGCAGTTCATTTATATTGCCTCCTTTATGTACTGGAACGACAAGGGCCAACCTGAGATTCTCAGGAGAAACACCGGTTGACAGCACTAGATTTGCAATGTGCGACAAGACATCGCATATAACAGCGCAGACGTGCTTTAACGAAATCACTTTCATATCATCGTACCCCGAAGATATGTCATTTTTAAATAACGTATCAATGTAGCTACTCCTTGAGGAGTTTTGGGCGCGAGTAATATACAATTGAGTAAGGGAGTGGTGAGGCTCAGTGGGCTATTTACAGGTGTTTGCATGACAGAATTTGCAGACGCGACATAAAAAAGTATACAGTGGGGGCGTTTGATAGCTCGTGACCAGTTAAGTTACCATTTTCTCTGATTATTTCGTCAAGTTGCACACATTTCGTTTGAATGATCAAGTTGCTGTCCACTCGCCAAACTTTAAGACTATCATTTTGAATGCCGGGGAAATTTCTTACATAGTAGCCAGATTTCGCGTTTTTTGGACCTTTGTTGAGTTTATTTTCATATTTGTTATACTAAGCAAGTAGAGTGAGATTTCTGCTTATGAGAAAATTGGGGTACATGTCATTTTTCTTCCGTATCCTTAAGTAAAGTGATTGGTTCATTCAAGGCTTCTTAAACTTATTAGGAATAAATTTTCTTTCTATTTTTAGGAAGGCAGTTGTATATTGAATAAGAAGATATCTACGAAAGCAGAATATGCTGCAGTGACTTCCCAATCTTGTATATAGGCTCCAAATTAGTATCTTCGATTCGTTCGTGAAAGTCCTTGAGTGCAAGATCATTAAAATCTCTGATTATATGGGTAACAGTGTTTGTTATATAATTTATTTTGAGTGGTATGAAGCAAAATATCGGCAAATGGTCACTAATATTGGACGATATTACGCCAGACTCAGTGTGTTGAAGCTGTACAATAGAGACACAAACGTCTAATGATGTGGCCGTGTTGCACGTTATTCTATAAGGTAAAGTGATATAATTATTACATGCATACGAGCAAAGGAGACTGTACAATTCCCTTGCATGAATGGCGTCCAATAATAGGTCAATGTTTAGGTCACCCATTAAAAGGAAGGGTAGCTTAGTGGAGTCGAGGAATGGAAAAAGGCTTTTCAAGAAATCTAAGAATTGTGATTTGATTTCATCTCACCACAGTGGCCAGAAGAGACGCAATCACACGGCGGTACTTCGCCGTCTGCGACCTAATTCTATCTAGCTCAAAACAGCACTCGGCCTGCAGAAACCAGGAAGTAGTATTCTGATCCCACTATAGCAGCAGCAGGGGTGTGGCGGTGCATGTGAGGATTGTAACCGGCGGTGAAGACTGGGTCTGGTCGCCATCAGCAGCTTTCAACAAAGGTGGAGTCTGGTCGACAGGAGCCATGGCTCCAGTTTGTACCCGTGACAGGCAACCGTAATCGAATCACGTCTGGGTCCCCAATTGTAGAGCGCCGATCAGGCGAGGAAGACAGCACCAGACATCTTGCCGCAACAGGAACCTGATTTTTATTCTCTGCGCGTGGCTCGGACTGCTCATGCAAGCACACGAGGTGGATGATGATGATGATGATGATGGAGGATTGGCAATGTTGATGATGGGTGCTGCAGCAGTGATGATGATGATGCCGCTACAATGTAACCAAAATTGCTAACGTTCTTGTAATACAGAAATAGGTCTTAAGGGCAACGGCTCGTGTTTAAGCTTCATCATCTTGAAGCCCCTTGTTTTCCAAATACCGCGTTATGAACGTGAATCTCCTTTACAACTTTCTTCTTCTCCAACTCTACAAAACTCATGTTCAAACAATGTTACCTGTCGGTCTGACAGCACTAGCTTACACGTAAACTTTATTTTCCATTACACAGGACACCATAAATGCTGGCGCATAAAACCTGCTCGTCCCAATTACCGTCTCTATATTCTATAGTTCACTTTGCCTTTCGCGCTAAATAACTACGGATTTGATGATTTCTCCATTCCCTCTACGTCTTACGGTACCCTCAGAAATATGTTTTTGTTTTTATTACACAGCAACATTTCCCCAATTTGATGTAATTAATTACAAAACAGATATTTTATTGCTCTTGCCTTTTCTTTTTTTTGGTGTTGTTTGCTTGCTTACCGTTTGCTTGTGTTTTGAGATTTTGTATTTTATCCCTGCCTAGTCCTGGCTGATTGTGTCGTGGGATTGTAAGCTGCGTGAAGCCGAGAGTACAGCGGCTTTTTTCCACGCCGCTTTAGCCATGTACTCGACTGGAATAAGGAACTTCAACTTTAAGCAACAAAAACATTTTGTGAAAGAGGTATCTAAGGCTTTAACCTTAAAAACGTGCCACCTCATCGATATGCACAAAACCTGTTATGGATAAAGTTTTTTATTTATTTTCTCTAAACGCACCTGCGTGTTGCAGAGAGGAGTGGGGACAGGAAATGCAGCAGGATTTTTGTTACTCATTGGAAACATAAATACATATATAAAAATTTTACAGATTATACAACGGAAAAAAGTTGAATGTTGAGATAATGTTTTCCTCCCAAAGAAACAACACAGCTTGGTGCATGTAATTAAAAATACACATACAAAAAAGGAAGTAATATTGCTAGTGACACTTACGTTATAATGAACTCGACTGTATATGGAAGCAATGCAGGTAAGGAGGCGGTTCCAATGAGAGCTGGTTTTAAGAAAAAATGAGTTGCAATTGTAGTTTGTCGGACTCATGGGTGTGCCCACTTTGAACTAATTATCGTTTCTTGTCGTTTACTATGTGGGCGAAAAAATCAGCGAAACCGTAAACGAGTCATTAGCGTAATATACTTTATGAAAAAGACAAAGTCATAATATTTTCCGGCGCACAAACAGATCAATGTTGTTGATCGTAGATTTCTCTGGAGTGACCTAGCCAGGCAAAAAGAATAACATGAAGCGTGCGGAGCGATGCTGGATTGCTTCGTGATCACTGAATACCGAGTTGACATGGGGGTCCCAAATCAATGATGCATTTTCCAGCTTGTGCCGCAATAATGTTTTATGAGAAAAGAGCACATCTGTTACAGCAAAATAAATGTTACACGTAAAAACCAAACATCCCACTTCCGCCACTATTTATGTGTTCAATTTGGCTTTGCCAATGTAAATTGCCCTACATGTAAACGTCAAGGTATGTTTAACATGACACTTTCGTTGGGGAACTGGTTGCTTATGTGTGTGCACGCTGAATATTTACGTTTATGAAGAGTGACTTATATACTTCGCATCAATTTCTATTGGCTCTCATTGACCACGAACCACACCCCATTGAGAACTCATAGAGATCAGATATTAGCACAGTGTGGTCGGCGGAATGAAAAATTGCTTGTATATAACACAGTTTTTGGCAAAACACCTTGTAGTGGATGTCATTGAGTTTGGCAAGTAGTTTATAATATTGTGGAATAACAGGGGTCCAAAAACGTAAACTTGTGGTACTCAAGTAGTAACAGGATTAAGTAAAAATACAGTCCTTTGCAGCTCCAATATATTTATGGTTAGCTGAAAAGTACTGTAACCGTTTTCGAATATTTAAATTGTAGATTCAGCGATTTGAAATTAAATAGTAGTAGATGAAGAAAAGCTGCATTAGATACTTTAGCCAAATCGATAACTAAGCAATCAAACACTGAAGAACAATCAAAAGCAAAACATAGGTCATTCCTGAGTCTGAGTAACTAAATTTCGACAGAGTTCTTGTTTTTCTGTATCCATGTTGATACATGGTAAAGCATAGTTGCGTTGGCGAAAATGAACAAAATCAATGTAGATACTTCCTCAACAATTATGAATAGAACACTGGTAAGCAATATGGTTCTGTAATTGTTGGGATTGTCAGATTTACCAGTTTTGGTCAAGAGAAATACATTCCCGACCTTCTAATCCTGCATTATCAAAGAGAATTTCAGGCAATTGGGAAAAAAGTTAGGAATACAGTGTATAATATTACAATAAGTTTTTTTTTAAATATAGATTATTATCGTCATTACAAGGGCAAAAAGTGTTCCGATTATGGTTAAATTTGTCGTCGCCCACCCAGTGTGATACTATGGAACTCTTGGGTAAATAGTTACAGGTCTGGGAGGGAGCAAACAGGATGGGTTTAGAACAATACAGCACTGGATGCTTCACGGCACAAATCACATTGGTCACACAGTAGTCTTCAGACAGCAATTAAGTTTTGTTTCAACTTTTCTGTTGACGTAAAGCAAAAGTCAGCGTGGAATAGTTGCAAGCATAGAGGGGCGAATAACTTCAAAGAACGCTTCGCCATTGCACACGCCTGTGCATAACTTGCTGGATCATTGAACCCTGCCCATCGGTCGTTAATAACAAACGCTTCGTTTTCCGAAAAAGACACTGCTTTGTATTTCGTAGTCATTCGAAAGTCCATTTAAACCTCGGTGACTAAACCGTATTTGCTATTTTACGCTGGGATACAAAACGATTTGTTCCCTAGGTCACCCTATTTTTTAACAGTTGTCAATATTTGTCTTTTGAATGGTTGTTAAAGGTGTGAAAAAATTGTTCTCATTGCTGCACAGTAACCTATTTTGTAAGCTCTGATTCTTTTCGAGGTTTTATGTCTCTGGGCCTCCTTTTGGATACAGTGAAATTGATCATCTAACGATTACTTACACCAGGCAAGACAGAGAAGGGTGCAACCAGATCTATGTGAGTTGAGAACTAAGTGTACAATAGTTAATCCTGTTGTAGTAACACCGCACGGGTAACGCCGTAGTAACACCGCACAAGTTGAATGAGATTAAAATCTGAGCGCAGACTGACAAAAATACCCATTCATACTAGCTGGTGCTGTCACCATGCTGAGGTGCACACATGTAGAAATAGCGTATATTGAAGCCTCCTATAAACAGACTACTGCACAAAATATAATACGCATCATATAGGAGACATCCTCATACCTTTCCAAGAAACCATAAGGAAAACCGATAGGTAACTGCAGGTGCAAAGAATAAAGCCTTTTTTAGCTTATGGGAGTTCGCTCACATACTACTTCTAGTTCCGAAAAAAAAAAACATTAAAGTGGCAGTGTACAAAAAATACAAGTTTGCTTTATTCGAAAGCCATGTGTTTTGTAGGACTTGAAGATCGTGTCCGACCCCAAACGACACTTTATTCTCTGAGAAATTGATGAATATAAGTGAAAAATCCTGATTCTCCTGCCGTATCAACTGTTTTTTTGACGTCTGCATTGACTCCCGATGAACAGCTCTCCAGGCGATTGCGGTACCTTTTTTTTATCGTTAGTCACAGTAAAAGCGGGCACCTTACCGCGAAAGACCGTTTTCTGCCCATTGCTTTGTTTTCGACCGTTGTGCACGTGGCTTGTTTCTGTGTTTTAGAAAATAATTGTTTTTTGAATCATGGTGTTCCGTCATCAAATATGTTAACCTTATCCACCGTTGCTTACGCAATTTGGCTGTGTCGTCTGCGACAACCACGAAGTTCCGCAGTGCTTTGCGGCGGAAACAAGCATAGTGAGCGCTGTACCAACCTCAATATACATCAGTTCGCTCGTGTGTACTGTTCTTTCGTAACTTCCGCTGTTTACCACAAAATTGTTGCTGCTATAAAATATACCCTTATTTAGGAACAACTAGCTCATTCTGCAAGCTAATAGCTTTTGCCTCATTTGCGTTTGTTTTGCCGGCCTCAGCCAAAAGTGGAGAAGGCATATTTGATATTCTACGTTGTGTTGCGGAAAATGCACTCGTGGGTCACCTGGCCATTGCTTTTTTCCATAATCATGTGGCTTTTGTGACCGAAGTTTACGTTAAAAGTGTTTTGAGTATAATTAAAACGGGCCACTCTTTCGAATGAATGAAACTGTTCTTCAGTCTGTGCGGCCGCTTGAAAGTTGACAGAACCACACTGCAATTAACACCCCACCGCCTGAAAGCTCCCCCCTGGCTAGCCGACAAACATTGCAGAAAATATTCTGCTATCTGTTTTCGCTGACCGCCAAGTTTCTGTTAGTGTCAATACATCCCCAGGGCTGGAATAAAAAAGAAAGGTTAAGTTGCTACGTTTGTTTGTTACCTTCCTGTCATTGGAGCTTATGTGCGAACATCTAGCTATGTCAAAGACGGCTCTGTGCTTGCGTTTAGGGTATCGGAATTTGCTTTGCATTGTCCGTTATCGTTATTTTGTATGTTTTGAGAACGGCCATTTTGTAGTTCAATTTCAACAACGCGGTCAGTAGTACTACAAATACACAAGACGTTTGACTGCGAAAAGGTAAATGTGTCACCCCTACCCCGGCCGGTTTTAAATAATGTGAAGTCAATTTATTTGGTGCGGCTCCGGGGCTCCACCCCGTCACCGCACAACCCTCTTTCACACGTCTAGAACAGCGTTTATTCCCCTAGACCCAACCTGTGTCCTTTTCACAACTCGGGCAGCCGTCTCACAGTGGCCGTACCACCGTTATCAGTGATTGGGGAAGAGGAACGGCAGTGCGAATGGGCGTAAAAAAGCCTTAAAGCCACCACCACCGCAGCCGCTGAGAATTCAGCTGCGGCCGAAGCTGCGGCTGTGGCCAAATTTCATATCAAAGTGTAGTATTGGGCTAGTTGATGATTCATCTTAACAATACAGTGCAACAGAAACAAAAACTTAGGCTGAGGCACGCAGGGCTGAGGCACACAGGCCAGCGCTCTCCCTGCGTGCCTCAGCATAAGTATTTGTTTCCGTGGCGCTGTATTGTTAAGACAAATTCCATATCACCCCCGAGATTCGGGTCCCCGGCAGTTGAAAGCAACTCGTCCAGATGGAACCCCGGCGTGGGCGCTTACTCATTCTTGAGCTCGAAAATCATTCCGAGTGACAGATAGCTTTATCTGACCGTTTCTGACAGTGTGCTGTGCTCCTACAACAAGCGGAAGCATCATTGCGGATGCCACTAGTGCATAAACCGGAGGCCACTAGTGCACAAACCGGAGCGGGGCCCCACTCCCCTAGCCGGGGCCTCTTAGCAGACAGTCGCGGTAACCTAATCTGCTGCGAACAATTTCCACATGGCTGCCCCCCGCTAGGCGAACGCATCAAGGCGAACTCCTTTCCTTCAGTCGAAACACAAACTACGAAACCGCTAAAGCTGTTTTGAATAAGCAAAGGTGCCCTAAACCTCAACGAGCTTTAGAACGGAACCAAAAAGCTTCGAACGAAACGCGAGACTTCTCCGATGCAGCGACGGGAAAAACGAACTTGTCTTGGCTATTCAACCGTTGAACGCCTTGTTTCAAATTTTTAGCACTATCATACCCTCCAAGAGACTCAATTGTGTAAAAACCTTAAATGATAGACAAACCAAGAAACTTTACGTTTTTTTTTCGTGGCCAAAATGTCGCGTGTTATCTTTAATTTGGGTTAAAGTGTTGCTGTCTACACGCTCAGGGCACGACCAGTGACGGTATGATTTCCCGTCGAGTAAGTTACGTTATCTGGGATGGCTGAAAGACATTCTGATGGTCGCAGTTTTGTCTTAATAGCCGTGCCGTCGGGAGCTTGGCGGACCATCAGAAATAGTCAGCTAGAACTCTCCATTGCCTGGTTGTAGGCCCTCGTTCACCAGCAGGTCATAGTTCTTCTGGCAGAAGAATAATCACAGCTGCAGTTTCAGGCTTCCACGGGTAGGGTGTGGAGGTAAGGGTCATATAAGAACTGGGGGGCTTATGGCCGCTACGGATCACACTCATTCTGGTGGTGGTATATTTAAATGTGTGTGTATCATGGCTCGATGGACCCTGTCAGCCCTCCTCTGCGGTCGAGTGGTTTAGATCTAGGTTGGCGTGTTGCAGAAGCCTATGACTGGGCAGAGAAAGGAACACACTAGGGTGTGTCCTCTAGAATGAAGTTCGGGGCTGTCGAGGTGTAAACGTGGCATGGAAGTGGGGCATCTCGCTCGCTTGTAGCAGGGACAGAGGAAACTGAATAAGTGTCAACCCCCCCCCCCCAAAAAAAAAAAACGTGAAATGCGTGTGAAAACAACAGAGATGCTGCCGCCGCTGTTGGCGCCTCAGCTTCCAGCTGATCGCGGAGCCGGGAGTCCCTCAGGATGAACAGCAACTGGCCTGCTTGAAACGCTGAAGTAGGCCAATTTAACTTGTTCAGTTAAAATTGCTTTCAGAGGGACATGTTCCACAGTATGTTCCGGTTCTAAGCACCCGCTCACGACCCTTAGCACTTTTATGTATGCAAGGGTTGGGATTTAGGAAGGGTGGTCGGGCACCGGCAGCTAAAGGTTTCATGCACTCACTGATGTCATTTCAGTCGTATTGCCGTGAGGTTTAGTCGAGGTGGTTAAACTATCGAATGGGACCGGTTAGGTGCCCTCAGTGGTAGAGTGGAATGGGTGGGTGTTGCACAAACAGAAAAAATGCCTACGACAAGGAGGGTAAGAGACAGCTCTACGTTGGTCCGCTAGGATAAAGATCGGGTCTCTTGAAAGTCCATTCAGAAATTGGCTAAACTCCTCAGTCCTCAAGTCTGCCGTGCACCTTTGAGGGCATCTGTTTTCATTGACTGGAAGGAAACTACTTTTTTTGTTGTGTTTGTGTGTATGAAGTGAGGCGCACACATTTGATCATGCGCGGAAGTTATGAAAGAGCGTACATATGTGGTGTGTCATAAATAAAAATGAAGTTGTTACTGAGCACAGGTATTTGCATATTTTTCATTCCACATAAATATTAGACGGTGTTCCACCTATCCTAGTGGTATACCCTCTCGTTTGTGGCTGTCTTCCTCTGCCTGGACACCTTTCTACAGCAGTTCTTGCAAATTGATCCGCTGTCTTATCACTATCATCCTGGGCAGCTTCTTTGCTTTCCCTCCACGTGCTCCCCGCGCTCTCACTACCCTTTTCTTTAGGCCATGGTTATCTGCAGCCCACTAAGCTCTATGTGAAACACATGTTTAGGAATTTCGCCTTCGAAATGTTCCAGTATTTCTTTCGTGTGCACAGACGCAATGATGTCTACACTTTATTGCTTCGTATATTTATTCTCAGGGTACATAAAAATTACCGAGAGTGGGATGGCCCAAACGCCTAAAAGGGAATGCAGCAGCTGATTGGTTACAAAGTAGAAAATATATTTACATATTCGAAATTTGTGCAGTAGCTATAAATAAAAGAAGTGAGCTGTTCGTGAACGTTTTTTTTCACAAATAAACAACACAGTAAGATGGATGTAAAACCGCAAAATAAACACCGACAATAAATTTGTATTATGGCCAGTAATACCCACCTTGAGATGGCATATGTGATGTAAGGTTACGGGAGACTCCAGGTGAGGTAATGGGACGCAGGTTTAAGACGGAAACACGGGCAACGTGGAAGAGATTTATGGGTATTCATGAAAGTGTACACGTAGGCGACGAGAGGATCAATATAACACGGACAGGTACGATGGTGGAACAGCCACGGTAGAGGGAAAGGTGACAACTACAAATAGTCATAGTAAACGTTGTACACGAAAGTTAGTGTTGCTTACAAAGAGACAAAATGGCTGCTCGTGGCGAATCACATAAGGGAAGGGCGTTGGGGTTGCACCGGAGGCAACGGCCTTGCGACATCTACAGTAGAGGCGAAGGGCGAAGAGATGGCGGCCGCACTTCTACACAATGCAGAGGCTCACTAGGTTGATGGTCAAGACAAGGTGCCTGGGCGTCCTTCAACGGCCGGAAGACAACGGGGTTCTGGCCGTCTTACGACAGGCTACAGAAACCCACGACCTGCTCGGTGGGCAGTCACAAGGCGTCCCTACCTTTTACCAGAGGAACATCTACAACTTACGGAAGTGCTGCCGTCCCTTCTTCAGCCTTCATCGGCTGCTGACCTCGCAAGGCCACTTTTTCCGGTGCACGTCCAATGCCCGACATTCGTGTGCTTCTCCGACAGCTAAAACTTCTTCGCCTCTTAAGAAACAGCGTTGACAGTGACAATGACAGTTCTTTACAACGTTGACAGTGACTCTAAGCTTTTATTATTTTCCGGGTGCCCGGACCGTTCTACCGTCATGCAGATCCGTTATTTTTTGTTCCTTTCGCAGCCTATGTGTTCACGTGCCTAAATCCCTATAAATTTCCCTGTTTTCGTCTTCAACCTGTGTTCCCATTACCTCGGCTTGTGTCTTCCGTAACCTCACATCACCGTATATATTGAGAACGAAGGTGGTTCCAGGTGGTTCCAGACAGAGCTTGTTTTAGGAAAGAATTAGTAGTAATGGGCGTGTGTACGTCCTCTGGGTGCGCAGCATTGGCTGGGTGATTGTTTCTTGTCCAAGGATATGTCAATCGAAGAGCAGCGAATCCCTAGGCGCCTAATTGCTGTGATATACTTCATGAAAACCGAGAAGTCGTTGCACTTTGCTGCTCTGAGAAAGACCAATGAAGCTCGAGGTAGATGTCATGGATGTGACATAGCTCATTGGAAAAAAATATCAGGCGCAGGGAACGACTCACAAAGGCTTTAATATAAAGTTGACATAGTGGTCTCAAATTGACGACGCATGCTCAAGAGTCATCAGGATCAAGCTTGGATGCTGTTTTATATAAAATAATATTAATGTCTGTTGAGGCAAAAGCAGAATTTTTCTTAAAAAACCAAGCTCACGATTTGTGGCAATTGTGGCACAGCGTTTCAATGTGCCTTTGCCATTGTAGCTTTTTAATATATAAACGTTTAGATATTTTTAGCTTGACACTGCATTTGTGGGAGGTGGTTGAGCGTGTAAGTACATGCTGTAGAGTTTTCAAAACTTGAATTCCTATGGCACAGCCGGTTGGACTACTACCGTGCGACGTGGGACACAACAAGTCAAGTCAATGACGGTTGAGTCATCAGCCAATGCACGTTAATCAAGACCACGCGAGAAAGTCACTTATGCCAAGAAGGTAGCCAATTCCCTCACCAAGGCCGCGTGCATGCCACCAGTTGTGCTGCGGGAGGATATCTAGGTCATTGTTTGGCCTCGTGGGGGACTTACTTAACCTAGCAAGGACAGAGGCCATCATAACAATGGCTGCCATTTTGGCGTCATCTGGGATACCAACACAGGAAGAAAGTGCTGATACCATGTGCACAAATATTGCCCAGAATATAATAGTGATTAGCTCCCTGGTTCACCAACGGCAGTGCAATTCCCGAGAATGCAGAGCCTACTTTTTGGCTACAAAACACATCAAATATACACGTATGAGGCCACGCAAGAAGATACGGTGAAAGGACTGGTCAGAGCAGTGCCTGTTGAAGACACCCAAAGGGACATAATTGTCAACATTGCCAAAAAAATCAATTCATTTGCAGGGCAAGCTAACAGAATTGTTGCTACAACTACGGTCATTGAACTTTTCGTATAACATAAGGTAGGTTCTGAACTATGTAAATACAGCCACTTCTTGCTCAAATAAAGGATATACCGAAAACATCTTGATTTCTGCAGCCAATGCGGAAAAATAGGACAAGAAAACGATGAATGTCCATTTCCAGGCACAAAAGTTTGCATACCTTGGGGTTTGGCGAACCCTAATGCTGAGTATGCCGGCCATTGCTAACCCAAGTGCAAGTTGTGTGGCGGAAGTGACATGACCGGGCCTAAAGAATGCACCAAATAATTCGAATTTCCTTACGTCGTTAAAACAAAAATAGGCCCGCAAGCTCTCAAACAACAGCTACGCGTATTCGGCGAACTGTATGCAACAAGCTTGCCGCCCTTGAGAGAGCAGTCAACTGAAAAGAACAATGTAAGTAGATCTGCGACCAGGGACAATAGCAAGAAAAAAAGATGCTAGTGACTGCAAAAGAAGTGCTAGTAGGCAGCTCTCTCAAACACTGGAGAGAGTGGCCTGGGCTGGGGCCTATAAAAATCCACCAGACACAACGGCACCAAAACGCTCCGGCGAATCGGCCGTTCTAAAAGCTCTTAGGGCCTCAAATGATGAATTTAAGCAGAGAATCGCAAACTTCGAAACGACAAACTTAGCAATTACCGAAATGTCGGACAGACTCCTGACCCATGAAACCCGCGAGATGCGGGCGCCAGCAGCCCGACGTCCTGTTCCAGAGCAGCGCGCACTATTGAAACCCAGCCGAGTAGCAAGCACCGGGCTCTCTACCCCGCCCCATAGATTGCTGCTATGACTACCCAAGTCCGCAAGCTGCAACTCCGGCAGAAAAAGTTCGAGCAACCACAGGCAGACTTTGAATATCGGCTCGATGAATTTATCAAGAACTCAAATGAAAGGCACCAACAAGTACAAAGTATCCTCGTTTAAATTCAAACACAGGTAGCGGCGATTGCGGAAAGACTTACTGCCAACACACAGGCAGAAGAGCAGCACATAGCCCCGGCCCCGGCGCCAATGTCGGTCATTTACAAGCACATCCACTAGCCTTCCCCTACCAGCCATGGCCGGCCCAGTAAGAAGTCTCCTTGTTAATGAAACCGTTACGGGTCTCAAAGTAAGAAAGCCATCATACAGCAGCATCTTAAAAACATCAATTGCACCCCCTGCGTTATCATGGTGCAAGTAACACTCAGCGATATCCAACCAACCGCACGCATGGAAGCCCACCAACCGCCCGTGCGGACGCCAATTGAGTCGGTCGTGGGGTCTGCATTTCTATATGCAAGAGGACCACCTATATAGAACACGACCTAATGAAAAGAGGTGCAATTGAACACAGCATAGTAGACATTGTCACCAGAAAGAAACAAAAGCCCAGCACCTTTCCTGTCACCTTATACAGTAACCCTGCACATCGCCAGCAACATTTCACAGCGCTTCTGAACAAGGCGGCCCGATTGTATCATGATAACACACTGATCTGTGGTAGAGACTAACGCTCCGAAAAAGGGCTGGGGCTACCCGAAATACACCGCCAAATCCCGCTTCTTGATTGAGGATTGAACGGAAGCCGGTATGCACCTGATCACAGCCCCACTGACCCACGTTATTGTAGCACATCTGTAAGAAGGGGCACGACTACGGACTTCACTTTTGTCAAAAACACGCACGTGTTTTTCGAAAGTTTCAAAAACACTACCAATGACTTTGGGAGTGGCCACTACGTCTTCGATATCATCGTCCCTCTTCCTGAAAGGACGCCCGTACATCAAAAACACAAGATCATAGACTCGGTCGCGTTGCGCAAATACCTACCAGAAGAGGGCATGAAAATCGAAAATATTGAGCGGTGGGCGAAAGCGTTCGTTTGAACGACCTTGGACGTAACCAAAGAAATAGACACCAACGATAACATCACACAGACGGATAGTCGCCTGGCCCATCTACTTGATGCCAAGATTTTTATATAGGCCCACTGTAGTACGCAGCGTGCAAACCATTGACTCCGCAAGAAGGTGGCAATCCTTAATACACAAATAGGGGCGTGTAGGCGGCCGATGAGTGGTGTGGCCGAGCGCAGGTTTACTGAGATTTCGCTAGCCGTGCCATGGTCAGGGCGAGACGAGTTTACCCGGGGTGCCATTCCAGACCTTGCGCCGAGTGCTGAGTTTGGCATGACCAGCGCAGTCTCAATAAATGTGGGCTCGGCAACACCGCCTCAACGTGCGCCTGCAATTTGGTGACGCGGGCGTGATCCTGGTCATCGGCGAGGTAGCGTTCGGGTGAGGGGCAACCTCTGGTGTTTGAGGCTGGGAGTGAGGCCACGGACACGTTGCAGGGTGAGAGGCCGTGGCGAAGCCGCTTCTCCGGGTCACCAAATATGTAGGCGACCGATGAAACGGTGCGGCAGGACCTACACTCTTTTACAGTTGCGTTGTGGTGAACATCTTGGTATCCGCGCTGCTCGGCCAGATTGCTCGGGCGCTCTCCGATTCTCGGGCCCAAGTTGTCGCCAAAACGCAGCTGTAAATAAATGTAGGTCCTGCCGCACCGTCTCATCGGCCGCGTACAAACCCATTGTTATGGTACTATGCACCCAGCAGTGCCACGAAGTCTGCAATAGAGCCGACGGGCAGCTTCACATGAGCGAAACATGGAACCTACTTTAACAGCTGTTCGCCAAAACCCGGACAAAGGATCACTATCACAGCGTGCTCAATCGAATCATGCACAGAGGCGTGATAAAAATGCGAAAAAGTGAAGTGAAACGCTAGCTGGACGAAAAGTATCTGCTGGAAAATCACCCACAATACGCTGGAAAAGTCAATGGTGACATAGATGGCAAAATAGGTTCTGGGAAGTTCAAGCGGCCTTACAGACACTCAACCTAAATCGGCAGCGGGAACGGACCGGGTCACTAAAAAGGCACTCAAGAATCTCAAGTACCACAGGATCAAGCCTCTCACGAGGTATTAAAAGTGCTGCCGCGAAAGGTGTCTCTCCCTCGACAATGGAACACTGAATTGCACCATCGTAATACTGAAACCCGCGAAACAGCCCCGCATTGAACACGTCCAGCCAATCTCTCTTACCTTATCTGTAGGTCAAATCTTGGAACATGTATTGTTGAATCGTTGGCAACGCCACATGGAAGAAAACACACTCTATCCAAATACCCGTGTGGGCTTTAGATTAAAGCTCAGTACCCACGACCCAATGGAGCTCATCAAGCACGAAATTGTGGGCAACACCTCAATCAAAGTCAATACAGCAATACTAGCACTTGACCTACAAAGTGCATTTTACAAGGTTCGATACGCTACGATTCTTCGACTTCGACATGGTAAAAAGCGCACTAAAACGAGGACACAAGAAAAAGGCGGTGACACGGGACACTAGCGCTCGTCCCGTGTCACCGCCTTTTTCTTGTGTCCTCGTTTTAGTGCGCTTTTTACCATGTCGAAGTCCCATCACCAACTAGCCCAAATTTCTGCCCTGAATAGGATTCTTCGACAGGTGTGCAACCTGAACTAGGGCAAACGCACGTACAAATGTATCACAGACTTCGCCACTTCTGCTACACTAAGATCTGCGCCAGTCATCTAAAACTTTCATAAAAGCAACGGGGAAGTGTGGGACCCAGCAGTAATCTATCACCTCCCCGCTTCTCTTTATTTTTGTTATGATTGGCGCTGCGAATCGCCTCAAACAAGTGGACGGTATTCGATACACCATCTATGCTGATGGTGTCACCCTCTCGGGCTTGGGAGGCAGCGACTGTCACATTAAAAACACGCTACAGAAAGCGGTAAATACAAGAGAGGAAGAACATGAGGGGTCAGGTCTTGTTTGCTCCCGGTTCTGAATCGGAACTCCTGAATATACCACTCCATGGTCGGATAAAAAAGGCTATGGTCATAACATCCAGATGCACACAAAGGAGAGGAAAACAACACCAGAGTTTTCTAAAACCACAGTTCTGGATCTTCTACTCGAGCGCGGCTGTGATGGCGGCGCCATGGTCACCAAGATAACATCAAAGGCAATTACTGCATCCCAACTCATCCGACACGTTTCCAACAGGAAAGCACTCTTGGAGGAGAAACGTTAGCTACGACTTAGAAAATCCTTTGCCATCAGTTGCATCGCCTACGTAGCCGCGGTCCACAACTGGAGATGGAAATAACAGGACAAATTGAATGCAGCATTCTGCAAAATATAGAAGCTCGCATTAGGCCTCACCAAGAGCACCAGCACTGATCGGCTTCTGGACCAAGCTGTACACAACAGTCAGGAGGAAATTAAGGAGGTACACTTAACTGCACAAATAGAGATGCTATTAGCAACACAAATGGATCTACACATTCTCCGTCGACTAAACCCCGCACCCACGAGCAAACCAGGGAAAACTAAGAACATGACACCGGAGGACAAACGCCAACATTTGGAGGTGCTTCGCTGCCACTAAATATGTACCCAGAGCACAGCCGGGAAAGAAGGTTTGCCAGGGCAAAATCTCTCATCAACCATCACTCCAACTGCAATGGGGCTGTATATATAGACGCGGCCCAGTATCAAGAAAAATGCCTACGCAGCCACGGTGATCGCGGCAACGACGGGCAACGTGAATTTCGGCGCATCCATCCAGGCTCCAAGTGCAACGCAAGTAGAAGATATGGCTATTGAATTTGCGCTGTTTCGCGCTAAAGATACGGAGAATATGCGCTGTTATGAATTGCATTTAGATGGCTATCGCCCTGACCATCACGATTCCCACGACCACGACAATCCTCCGGAACTCCAAGTCAGCGATAATTACGTAAGCCAGACGAAATGTGTGACGGGCTGTCGCCGATATTCTATCTCGAATACGGGAACGCAATCTCGCCATCTACCTCAAGTAGTTCCTCGCCCACGTGGAACGCTACATCTCTTGGAAGCGTAACACCAACCATAACAAGACTGCCCATGGTGCAGCGCTACATCTTACCAACCGCACTGCTGGAGAATTCGACACTCATACTTCTGAGTCGTACAACACGGGCACGTCTTCTACAACAAAAGCAAGCCGTCCTTTGTTCTTTTCTATGTGTAGTATTTTTTCGCTCTTTTCCACCAAAGTGTATCATCAACTCGATCAAATGTCAATTGTGGTTTAAAAAAAGCACTCATAACTACCTACAGCTAGATTTCCACCTGGTACGAACTCAGCAGGCGGGCCATTGCCTCCTACACACCCCGGGTCTTACTCTAGCGGGAAGCAAGTCCACTACAACTACTAAACAAACTCGGTAATTACAGCTGCCTTTGCCCGGTACGTATGACCCAAGATGTAGGAAAAGGCATCTCCCGATTCTTCAAGAACAGAGAGCTACACATGATCACATCTAATGGCAATGCAACAACGCAGCGACTGCAACAACGCTTCCTCGGGAAAAAGAAGCCTCCAAGTGCAGTGCTAAGCTAGACACAGCTCCACGTAGTCAGCCCTATCATCGCAGCACTGTAGCTACAATGGCCTTCAAGTCAACGCCAGGAGTAGACCGCCAGGATCAGTGCCCAGGGGACCACCGGAAGGCCCGGGACCTGGATCGAGTCGTTCCTGATAGGTTCAGGGATCCCTCTACCGAAGACTAATCATTGGCCTGTGTGGGCACACTAACAGGCTGCCTCCTCATGTACGTTCGCATGGGTGTTCACTAAAGTTTCACTTACAAAATTTACGCCCAGTAGAATTACGTTTGTGGCAGGTTAGTCGCATTGCTTTGGATTTCTTTGTATGTAGTTTTATGAAGCATGTATCACATAACGTAGAGATATTCTCAAGGTCAGATTGTAACACAGATCGGTCGGCGGGACCATGAATGGAATCTTGTATACAAAGTTTTTTTCAGTCAGTGACTGTTGTACGTGTGACGAATAACAAATTGATTAGCTTTACTGCTTGTCCTTTCTTCGTAAAGCCTGTTAACCGCTGGAGAAGTGTCGAAAAAAGGGAGCATGGGTAAGTCAGCCTCAAGTATCCCTGTCCGATTAGGAACGTAAGTAGTTAGATGCCATGAGATAATGTCAAGTGTGAAGGGTCCCTTTCTTGTTTTACTGCGTATTACGTAATACGTACACATCTGATATTCCGCCTGTGTTGTTAAAAAAGGTATACATGAGCCGTGTATGAAATAAATATTTGGCCCTGTATCTGCTCCTCTGGTTGGAAATGTAGACAAAATACGATGGTATTTGACGGCATTGGCGAAGTAAATGCCTCCCTTCGGTTCCCCGCTTATTTCTTATTATTTTCCTATTCTTTTGCACTACTTTCAAGGAAACCACGGTAAATGTTTGCTCAAGATTATTGAAATTACCCGTGTTTCACTCTATGCTGGGTGCCTCCATGCCAGCGCTCCAGTACGATGAACACTTGGATGAATCGAGGCGCCTTACTTCATTGTTTATAGAACCACGTTGTTCTACTCCACGTGCATTGCAGACACAATGTGAAACCTGTCCAGTGGAACCTTTGTAACTTTTTCTGACTAATTTTTTATCTGCCGCCAAAAGCTATAGTGGCGCTAGTGACGGCGGGCGACGACGTATTGAATTTTTTTTCTGCAGTTGATGTAGTGTTTTAATTCGCAAAAATCAAGCATTTCTAAATTTTTTGTAAAGGAACACTGCAAATATCTCTTATGTAATAAATTTTTGTCGTATATTTGCGGAATTCCTTCTTCTTGTTGAACAATATTGATAAGTATGAACATTACACTGGACCTAATTGTTTGGATTTGGCTGTGAGTGTATAAGAATATTGCGCAGAATCTGTTTCACTTTGGCTGGGCGGCTGAAACGAGTAACAGGCAGACATACAGAACCAAAACTTCTGTGTTTGGGTAGCCAGAGAAAGTATACCTTCTTCTAAATGCAGTTCATAGTCTCCGCTTGTCTTCGTGTCTTTTTTTCGTTTAGAGTTCGTTTTTTTGTGCGCATAAGGTGCAATCATGGCCTTTGAGTGCAGTTAAAGCTAAGAATGTGTGCTGTGTGTGTCCTCTCTGCGAATTGTAACTACGAAACAACTGTTGCACCTCTCTGTGATGTATGCTGCCTATTTTATTTTCATTGCAAAGAGTTTTTTTTGTGTGTGTTCCTATTCTTCTTGCCATTGCTTAAAGGAGCTTTTCGTAAAGATCTTTTCGGACCAACGTAGCGTATTAACGTCACGTAAACCATATTACGCGAGGGCAGCTGTAGCTACTTGTCTGTAGCATACTAATTGTCGAATGGCCAGCAATGGCCGGAGACCCGGCATATTTATAGCGGCATAAATTGTTTTGAGTCACCCTCCGAAAGGGAGGAACTTTCAATGTACATCTGTCGGTATCTCTACATTACAAGTGGACGGTTTTGCATGTGCCCAAGTGGTATAACCTCCTAATCGCTCCTGTTTTCCTGCCCTCTTCACAGTTCGATGGCAATTTTAGGCCATTCGTCGTCCTTTAATCCGAACACTCATACGGTGCTCCTGATTTCCTTTCCTTTACATTCTTTCACGCCCTCGCTGCTTTTTTCCATATGCTACGGTTTCTGAGCCCAAGCAAGCATTTTGTGAAACAAATAAAAAACTCTTTCGGATTTAAAACGTCACACGCTTTCATTCATTAACGCAGAGGTAGTGGTAAGTTAAGTTTGGTCCTGTTCCAAACCATTAAAATAATTGTATATTGCTAGTAAATGCTTACATCTTATATTTACATCACTGCTACATTTCTATTTTGTGAATAACTTCATTATGAATGCCCCACTTCTCTCTAAAAAACCCTACGCGAAAACTGCGAGCCATTGAATATCCATCATATACTTCAGCCCCGAAGAACAACAAAAAAAAGAACCCCCATGCGTATCTGCCAAACAACCACGTACGAATTGTGCCAACAGTGAAATGAAGAAAAGAGTTAGAAAAGAACAGATAGGAGGCAAGCTTGGCGACAAGAGACAGGAGCAGAAGACCAAGCTACGCTCCTGTGGCCGACCCCAGCATGATCAGGGCCTGAAAATGCCTTAGACCTGCTGACAGGGGTTCGAGGCTACGATCCTGTAGGGATGCCCTGAGGCAATGCTCTGTCGGTGGCTCCAGGTTATCAGGTAAGCTAACGAGCTGGGACGCACGGGGTACGCACTGACGCCATTTCAACATCACACCAAGCGCTACGCCCATTTCGCTGTTGGCCGCGATAGCTTGTCCAGTTCCTAAAAAGCCTCTACAAGAAGTTGGAGTTGCTTTCGGTTTAACACAAATTAGGAATACATCTCTTGTAACGTGAGGTGACCCCCATCCTTCACTTTGCGCGAACGCGAAGCAAGAGAAAACTTGTTTCACGGTTTACCCGCTCGGTGTCGTCTGCTCTGAAATATCATCATCGTTATTTGAACAGTTTGTTTATGTGTGTCCGGTCCACTTGATAAATTGAAGTGATAATTTTGGCGAGCCTGCCTAGACTCACAACTTTAATGTCACTGTCAATTCACGCAGGTTTACCATGTATCCACAAAAACTGCAGCCTCGTACCGATGATCTAGGATTGACGAAGGAGGAGGCATTAGCTATGTCTGCAAGCGCAGCCCCGGAGAAGCAGAAGAGAGAGATGAAATGAGAAACGCATAAGGAAGAGAGCAAAATACTTTAACTTAGGCTGGTTTACTGACATTTCATTGGATAATGATAGGCACACAGTTTTCAACGTACTTACATGTCGGTAGTGACGCTGGGAATGCAGTGCCGCTGTATTGCTAAAACGCAGCTAATACATCTCTTAGGGTTTGTACCCTTTTATTCCTCCGTTTTCTGTTCGTGCCTGTTTTCTTCTTTAAAAAATTGTAGGCTTTGATTGATTGGTGTGGTTTATTCGGAAGATTTTCTCCTGAAGGGCATTGAAACACTTCTTTACTGGGTCGGGGAATCAAAAATACCCTCGCAACATATGCCAAGAAATTAAAATGCGCCACCCAAAAGCAAGTTGATCTTATTCCCCGCGTGTAACCTGGGGCTCGTGCGTACAATAAAAACGTCCGTTAGCTGTCTGACCGTGCGCTACTATTGAACTTGAGTGGCATCAGCCATTCTGTTAGGCTTAGGTTGACCTTGCGCATTGGTCTTCTCTGAATGGCATGCCGCCCTTAATACACAGAGATATTCCTTCTTTCTATCTTGTCTACATGCAGTCAGTTAACTTAGGCGAACCTAGCCGACTATGGGGGGCACGAGGCTTTCAGCAGAGGCCTAAGGTTATTCTTAGCAATGCCGTGAGTGATATTATCAGTTTTAGCTACCAACTAGGGGCAGTAGGTCGAAAGGTGCTCTGAACACCACCTGCCCTAAAAGACAAGTGACTCGCTGTTGAATTCCTATTTCTGCCCCAGCCAGAAGAATGGTCAAGCTGGCTCAGAATTTATCCAAATAACCAATAAGCATTACCTAATCACCAGGGATGCACCAGTAGCTTAAAGGAAGAGCAAGAGCATCCGCCTTGCTTGCAGAAGGACTTTGGCTCAAATTTTCCGAGCCGGGAAATTCAACCGGATATTAAAAATTCCTGTGTTGGTGGAATTGTACAATAAAGATTGGGGTGTGTTCTTACCCGGGCTAACCGTTAACCGGTAACACACAACCTCAACAGAGCAGGATTGGCCACCTGGGTGCAATATTGGCTGTAACCTCACATGAATACGCAAATTAACCCCATGGCCCTCAGTCTGGAGTGGCTCCAGGTAACTGACCGCGGCGTTGGTCAGTACTGTTATGGCAGCAGAGAGTGCTAAGAATCCCTGGAGCCGGTGAGCCACTATTGGAATCTGAACCTGGCAACCTATACGCGAGAACCTTCAACTATCGAAGCGAGTCTTGAGGAATTGATCGAGGAATTAGAGGGCAAATTGTGGATGTCTTAAGGCTATTGCACTTAGGAGGAAAGGTGAAAGCTTTATGGTACTGAAAAATGAGCACGTCCTATGTTACCGTTGTATAGTAGACAGAATACGCATGAATTGGGAGTTTTTTATCAGTGCAAGCATAGCTTGCAACCACATACAACACTTTAAGCACTAACAAAAGGTTAGCCAGTCTCTGTAATACAGGGCTATGCACCTACATCACCCACGACGAGTTGAATGCTTATATGAAGATGTGGAATCGCATTGGCTAAGTAAAACACAGCATACTGTGGTTATGGAGACTTCAATGCTAATGTAGGCAAGAATGAAGTCGGAGACAAGGCGTTTGGGAAAGATTTTCTGGGTTGCAGAAATAACAGGGGGGACGAACTAGTTCAGGTTCGCAGAACGGAATGCTTTACGCATCATGATCAACTTCTTCCGCAAAGGGCAGAGCCGGAAGTGGTTGAAGAGGAGCCCGAATTAAGGGCATAAAAATGAAAGAGGCCTCGTAATATACGATAACCCCGGTGTCCTGCAGTAGGTGGAAGTACTCGGAAGGCTAATGTGTAGGGACCAGTGTATGAGAATATCCCGAATTAGGCTAGATTTGAGGCGGGACCGCAAGGAGCTACAACCTGCTCCTATCGAACAGCGCGATAATTGTAAAATAGTTCCGTATAACAAGAATTCGAAATAGAAAGTGAAGGAAAAAGTTTTATATGTGAGCAATCTTGCCGATGTATTCACGAGTTAACGCTGAGCTTTTACCGCCCTGCAGTTCACTTTTGATACGACACTTTCTCGGGAAGAAAACAATAATTTATTGGGACGGAAGAACTGCATGACTGTAGCCTTCTTCTTGGAGCGCAACGTGTTCCTGGTGACTGCTTGCTCCACGGTATCTAAACCGTCGACAAGCACAAGACCACTGCCCTCAGTGGCACTGCAGTTTCGCCGTAGTAGCGCCACAGCAGCGATGTCTTTGTTCGTGCACGGAAGCGGTACGGAGTCCTCGGCGTCTTCGACCGAGCGGAGACAAGCATGGATACAAGCGAATAACGGCGATCCAGTGAACCGATCAAGTGCTGCAGCTAGTGGCGCGGGCTTGAATTTCGGTTACACCGCAGCCCGCAGTGAACAATGTGGCGCTTTCAGCTCCATTAGCATGCATGCGTGGAGCTGGTTCACTTTGCACCGGCCAGTTTGGGCGTGCCCGAGCTCGCGCTGTGGTCGCTGGCGATATCCGCGCCACCGCTGCGCGCCAATGTATTGCGGGAAAGCCTGCCGCATGCATAAGGAGAGTGAAAACTCCCGCGTGGGAGCGTTCAATATGTCCATTGTGAGAAAACTCGCATTCGGTATAAAAAAGTTTTAAAGGCATGTAATTTGTACATCAATTATACAATGATTTCATATAGGCCATAATTCGATATATCCGTGTTTGATATAAGCGGGCTTAACTGTGGCACGGTAGAAGCGGAATATTGAGCTAACAGTAAGATGTAAAGTTTCTCCTTGTTTCTGCTAGCTAAATACCTGACGGTGATATTCTGGTAATGCCCTGCAGCCGCATCTTTTTCCGTTGACTTGGTGTTGCCACTTGTCTGTTTCGTTTATCTAAAGGGAACGCTCTTATATCTGTGCAAAACTCTATTAGAGAAGACGTTCTGCTTCCGCAAGGTTCCACAATTGCATCTGTCTCCGAAGTCTAGGTTTGCAATATGCCTTTACGCTCCCGTCCCCTTGCATGCTTGATTCAGCGACTACTTCCTCGAAGTTTTCTCTTGCAGTACCCGTGAGCGGGGACCTCACATAATCACAGAAGATATCAGTCCTAGAGCTTTGAGATGAGCACCATGCATCGTCCCACTTCTAATGAACTGTTCTTTCCCACACAACTACGTCCACGCATCGCAACGAAACCGAAGGGTCGTTTATTGCTCGCCATCGCCCGTATCGCGTCTCCTCATCATAAAGGCAAGTGATCGAAGAAAATTTGGCTGACATGCGCAAACGCAATTTTATTTGGCCTTCGTGTTGTCCTTGGTCGTCCTCGGTCGTGCTGGTAGTGAGGAAAGTTGGCACGGTACGCTTTTGCAATGACTATGGTGCCCTCAACAAGATTACCAGAATAAACCTATATCCAAAGCCACGCATCTACGACGCCATGGACTGTCTGCAAGGAGCCGAATACATTTAAATCCTCGACTTGCGTTATGGCTAGTGCATGCAGATCCCCATGCATGGGTACGATAAAGAAAAGGCAGCGTTTGCTACTCTTGTTGGCCTCATCAAAACCACTATATGCACGCCCACTACAGGGCAAAGGCCTTTCCCAATAATCTACAACTATAACGGTACTGCGCTAACTACGACCAATTTATCCCTGCCCACCTCTTGATCTCATCTGCCCATCTATCGGTCTGCTACCCCATGTTACGCTTGCCTTCTCTAGGTATCCACTCTGTTACCCTTAAAGACCAACGGTTATCTTGCCTTCGCACACATGCCCTGCCAACGTCCATTTCTTCTTCCTAATTTCTACTCATATGTCCTTAACACTCGTTTGTTCCCTCATCCACTACTCTCTCTTCTTAGCCCGTATTCTTACACCTATTATCTCAAGTCCCATTGCTCGCTGAGTGGTCCTCAATTTAAATTGAACCCTTTAAGTGAGCCTCCAAGTTTCTGCCCCGTTTATGAGTAGGGGTAACATGCAGCTGTCATACACTTTCTTCTTCAGGGACAATGGTACGCTGCCAGTCATTATCTGACAATTTCCGCAGTATGCATTCCATCTCATTCGTATCATTAAAATTCTCTGCTTAATGTTTGGGATCTGAGGTAACGATTTGGCCTACGTAGATATATTCGCTTACCACTTCCACTGCTCACGATCTCAAACCGCTATTTTGAGGT
>JABSTR010002924.1:0-27101 GCA_013339765.2 Haemaphysalis longicornis | reverse complement strand
GAGATATCGGTTGTCAGCGATTGAATCACCTGTTTTATTTCACGTAATTGCCGTACCCTGAGCTAACTGAATAGATTTGCCCAGCCACATCTCCACTTCCCCCCAGTTCTAAATTTTCATCCGTTTGATTACTCCCCTATGTACCCATCTCTCCCTACATTTCCTCCACCACCATTCCAACCGCCTCTTCGTCACCTCTATAGCCCTGAAGTTGATGCTACCCCTCACCCCAAATCCCAAAGACCCCGTCAACGCCGTTTTCCCATCGCCCCGAGGTGCTCGTATATCTCTGTGCAGTCCTTGATGTTATGATGTATTGTTTCCCGATTTCTGCCGCAGCATGCAAATGCTCAATCGTGTTACCTGTAGGTACCCATGCATGCCCGGGTTGTCAGACACCGCGCCCGTGCTCCAAAGAGCGATACACTGCCTCGCGTATTGCCATCCAAGCCTTGCGTATGGTGGCTCCAATCGAACACGCGTGTAAATAAAATAGGGGCACGGCAAAAAAATGAGTAGTGGGGTCAATATAATAATGAATGCCTAGGAAACGAGGTAGCTCTGATTCAGTAATGAAAAAAATACTTAAGGTTGCAGGTGAACCAATTTTCCTCATAACTGCAGCTCAACAACTTTACAGAATGAAATTATTGAACAGATTATGTTCATCTGAATAACAATCAACCTCTCTAGAACTTATGTAAAACAGGATTCGTGGTTGTTTGCTGGATTATTAGGTACGCGGAAAGCGGTTAAAATTATGGAGCCTGAAACCATAATATGAGATGCAGGGAATACAACTTTTGTTCTTGTTCACGGGAAACCTACTTAAAACAAACATGCATAAATTGTATGAAGAATTTCAGGTGAACCTAAGAACAGAACTGGCTGCGTCAAGTCAGAATTTCACAATTGGATTTTGGTAGAAAACATTGTAAGCACGGAGTTTCACTTATAAGACAGAAGTATTTTTTATTACGGGAATGAGTTGAACAACAACAAACAAAAAAAAATTTCACACAACAGCACATTACGGCGGCATAATGTAACAAAAAAAAACCATAATACTTGCGTGCACAGCAGCGGAAATAACCGGTCTATTCCTAAAGCAAAGCAGATGTGTATTGCTGCAATCGTTCATAGCTAGGTGCAGGGCGTTCCAGGGACAGGAGGAAATAGACATGTTAGCGTCGCGAAAATGTATTATATTATGCTCCCTCATATGTCAACTCTAGTGAAACTGAATAAACCGGAATATTTAAAAAAAAAATGTTTCGGAATCATTTTAATTGATCCAGTATCAAGTACTGTGAATACTTTAAGTGGATGTACAGGTGATGCGTGTGTGAAATAAATTTTAATGTCCATTTATGAGATGACGCCTCCCCACTGCGGGCACCCAGACAGCAGCATCTCTACCCTGAAAAATAAAATTTATCCATCGTCACCATCATTCATGTATTTGAGGTGAGAATTTGTTTCGTTTTTAAATTTACATTGTCTTCTGCGATATTGTGCAACAAGATGTGTTTTGTGTGACGCGACGAAAATTTATTATAAAATATAAATGCGTGCAACTTTACGCTTTTTCGCTTTTGCCAATTTAGGATTGTGTAATGCACGAAATGAACCACCTTTATCTATATGAAAAAAAATTGCAATGTTGTAAATGTGCTTATGTCGTTTATTATGTCGCAACGCAAGCATGCGCAGGACGTTGTCTAAGAAACAACTTTGAGACTACTGTTTTTTTTTTTTGCTGTGGCCTTTGCCAGAGGAGATAGATAATTGTAATATTTCGAAATGAAATAACACAAAATAGCAAAATTTTGCAACTTCATTGTTTGAAACCTTGGGAACCCTGTTTCTCGTTCTTGTCGTTTTTTATGAATTTCTTGGCTAACACCCGTTTCCTAAATAAAACCTTTGGGGCTCGTTTGAAAAATATTGCAGATTGGCGTAGCGTTTCTTTTTCATCGCATAATTAAAAGTTACCATCACTAGAATACTGCTGAGGCGATTCACCGACATGATCAATTTTCGGGCCACGTACATGTCTGCAATTTTTTCTGTACGTTTTGTAGAGGGCGCTTTCATCGCAGTTTTGTCGAAAGAACCGCTCGCAGCAGTATGACTTCATTTTGGTTAAAGACGTGTCTTTTACCAACTTCATACAGAGTGTTTTCTGTCCTCCTCCCTTTCCACTATTCGCGCTGCTCTTGGAAGCGTGTTCCGGTTCTGAATAATACAAGCATAATTTAATTCAAACCATTAGCCTCTTTTCTAAAGCGTTGTGCATCGGGGCGCCAAAAATATGTGCCAGAATCTCCATGGCGTTTTATTACTGCGCTCAAGGGGTTTAAAGATCAACCCTAGCTATGACACTCCTAAAAACAGGTTTAGCAAACATACTCACTCACGGATGGTCCTTGTGATGAAGTGAAAGTTGTGTTTAAATTACTAACAAACCAGCAATCATGCGCTGTGAAAAATTGAAGCTGTAGGGGTTGTCTTTCTCGCCACGTTAAAAGAATTAAACGTTCTCAGAAATTGCTGAAACTAAAAGTGACGGTTTAGGTGATCGATACCGCTTATGTTGAGAGAATAAATCGGAGCTTTTACAGCCTTTCCATTAGAAAATTTCGGGTATGGGCTCCTTGTGGAAACAACCACCATCTCGTTTGAATACCCTTGGAAAGAGTTCCCGGAGTGATGTTTTCTTTTTCTGTGGTGATACATAAGATAAAAATGAGAATAATCTTGTTCAAATGTACTAATGGAACTTGCCAGGTTTACTCAGTCACAACTCAAAAGTTGGTATTGAACACGGATGAAGTCATTGACTCACCAGGAACATCTTTACGAATAATATATAACTTTTCTAACCAAAAAAACTTGAGAGAAAAAACTTTCTTTCTACTGCCGGCTAAAATTTGTTGGTATTCGGGCTGAACTCATCTTTCTTACTACTACAAATGGCCTCCGAAATTTACAACATTTTTAAAAGCGCCTGCCTGACAGGCCCAAACTTCAACTACGTGAAAATAAACAAAAACGCATCACATATATAAAACCGTTGACAGCGCGTATACGTATGAGTGTAACCTTTTGAATATTTTTGTAAGCGCTCCTTACCAGTAAACATTTCAAAATCGCTGAAATATACCTTCCCTTGGGCTATACATTGTTGACTCAAATTTTTCAAGAAGCAACAACTGCGACTTCACTACCGTCTGCGTAGAAAACCGATAAGCTAATTTTGAAACGAGGCGATAAATCTAACCCACTAAATACCAAATATCTAACTTACTACTGCACGTTTTAGTTTCAGAGTATTATATTTTTATAGTTACAGTGTTTACTTCAAAAATTCTTACTTAAAAGCGACACACCACGGTTTTCATAAATCAAGTTCTTTTTAAAATCAGCTTATATTATTCGTATACAATGTGCATTAAAAATTCAGATGGTTGAACTTTACATTGCTGTTGGTCGTGCGCTATATGTCTCTTGACATGTAACTACCCCTACAGGATGTGATGTCGAAAGTACGTCTTCACGGCGTTATTTCTGCAACGTTGCGCAGTAGTTGGGCGCCGGAGCAGCAGTGCCGTTTTTTATATTATAGTGAAGCAGGGCTTATTTTCTAAAGCGAAGCTGTACATGTATGTTCCGCCTGGCTATCCGGGTTGTGCGGACGCTTTACTCGGGTACTCGTTATATTTATTTTCGGTTTACCTCGGGTAGCGGCTCCAATTTTGCGAGGTTCTCGTCCAAGCTCCCGCCAAATACTACAGCGTTGTCGAGTTAGAAGAGGACGGGTCGGTTAGCACAGTGTTCATAACTATTTGGAACGTTGCTGGTGCCTCGTATAGAACAAAGGGTGCCACTTTGAACTCACAGGGTCCGTCCGCTGTTATGAGCGCTGTGTTCTTGCGGGCGCACCCATTGACTTTGGTGTACCAGTGCCCGTTTTGTAGGTTCATCCAAGTGAAGTACTTGGAGTGACAGAGGTTCTCGATGGCGTCGTCGATTCGTGGGAGCGGGTATATTTTTTTTTGTAATTTTGCTTGTCAGTAATCAACTCAGAACCTGAGTAATCCGTTTTTTTTTTCTTTACGAGCTCAACTGGGGCCACATGGGGGCCTTTCAAGAATGGTATGATGTCGTCGTAGAGAATGTCTTTGGGTGGCGTTCGGATAGCTCGCGCTCGTGTGAAGGTACGGTGGCACGTAGCTCTGGCATCTTCGGTGATAATTTGGTGTTTTATGGGGCCCGTGATAGCTTGGAGGTAGAGGGGAAACAGCCGCGTAACAGAGCCTTTATCTTTTCATGTGTAACTTGTTGTAGTGCCAATGCTATAGAGACTGGCGTCCTTCTAGCTTCGCACTGGTGTTAAGACCCCGATATACTAACTGTTGTGTAGATGGGGCTTGAAATTTGGTGATATCTCGGAGCTTTGTAACGGGGTGTTTTGTAACATGGAGGTCGAAGCAAAACAGTCGCTGTAGTGCTGTAGCAAAGCCCTTCATTTTTCAGTTTCTCTGGCGAGAGCACTGGGTTCATATCGCATAAGCGGGGAAGTGTGCAGGCATCGTGGGGCACGTGTTAAAAGTCGTCAAAAAGGATTACGTCACTTACTTGCCGAATTTCTTGATGATTGCAATAGATGTGCCGTTATACAAATGGTGACACGGTTCACTGAAATATAGGACCTAGAGAAGCAATTTTTTCTACTCAACACACGAGATGCTTCTTTGAATGGAGACACCGCGGTTTAGAAGCCCTCTGTAGTCCCTCTCATCAATAATGTCGGTGTCAGGGGCAGTACCTCGACAGTAAATGGGGATCACAAGGCTGGCACGGGGACGCAGGGTGACATGCATGGTGAATAGACCCCCATAGAGCCGTACGTTTTTTGGCGCTTGGTTTGGGCGCCATGGAGTGATCTGCAGAAAGAATGATCGTTTTTGCCAACAGGTCAATATTAGCATCTTTGTCTGCCCAGAAATGTATGCCCAGGAGTGCGTCCAGGCAGCTTGATGCACTTTAGGGAACGATCGAGGCAGATTACTTGCAACCATTTATTTATTTATTTATTTATTTATTTATTTATTTATTTATTTATTTATTATTTATTTATTTATTTATTTATTTGCAACCCAGGTGCTCCTCCTTGCCTGGTCACACCACCCATCCCACGCCATCGACCGACCAGTGACAACTGAGGACACCCTACCACGATCAATGGCGCTGCCCCAGCCCTGCTGATGACCGCGAATTCCTACACTCCGACGAATGCGCTCCGCCAAATCTCGGCGATGTTGCGGACTACGGCTGGCAACTGGTTACATAATCGGTCACCTGCCAGTGTGGGTCGACACCGCATCGGACATGTACGAATGACTGCTTGTAACCCAAGTTAGTTACTTAAAAAACAGTCTGTACTTTCGCAGCTCAGTTCGCTGTATTGTAGCGGTGTTGTGCCCCATTGACACTCGTTCTCTTTTCAGAAATGGTGTTTCCATGTGCTTGCTTTGTTCTTATCCGGCTATTTCCATGAAGATGCTTCTGTTGCTATCTTCTGATGCTTCTGTTGCTATCTGGATATTGCTATCTAAAGATTGGATTGCTATCTAAAGATCTGGATGTTGCTATCTAAAGATGCTTCTGTTGCTATCTGGAGATATTGAGGCCAACCCACGGCCTGATAGCGTAGTTGAAACTTCGACACAAAAAGAAACCATTTAAAGTTGTGTCCTTCAGGAAGGAATACAACGAATTGAGCAAGGACAACTGCAGCTACGAACAGACTTGCGGGAATTAAAGGCCATTAAATCTAAGCTGAACAACATACAGGAAATGGTGAAGTGGTTTGAACAGGAAAAAATCAATTTCCCAGGTAACCCCTGGTCGTTAAAAGAATTCGCATGGCAAAACCTCCACTCCAACCCAAGACTTAGCGTTGCTAATAGCTGCTTCGGATGAAGCCGACAACCGATAGTAAAGGAACAACCTTTTATTTTCGGGATTCCAAATGGCCAAGCACATACATGGGCTGAATCGAAGGACGCCGTCGTTGGCTTGTGCGCCCAGTCCTTGAACATAGAGACTGACAAAAGTCAACTGGAAAGGGCGCACAGAATCGCTTGTTTCAGCCGAATAAAAATTGACCAATTGTTGCAAAGTATGGCAGCTTTAAAGATAGATTTATTCTTAGCTTACGGGGCTAAACTAGAGGATACAGATTTCCCTGTTTGCGAAGACTTCTCGGCTTCAGTCCGGCGTGCAATTTGGGAGCTTTTTGAGTTTGCCTGGCAGCACGATGTTACATTTAAGCTACGTTTTAAAAGCTACTACAAGATAGGAGTACATGCATCAATGAGGCAGAAAGTGACACAGTTGTTCAGGCAAAAACATAACTATGTGATCGCTCAAAGGAATCTGATACCACCATGCGTGCCTCGGGTCAAGATGCCCTAAACCATCAGACAAAGTTAAACATTTTAGTTTTGAACTTCCGGAGCATTAAAAATAAGAACGATTTACTTGCAGCATTATACGCTGCAGTTCAAGCAGATATTATAATCGGCACCAAGTCTTGGCTTGACGGCACCTTAAATAATGCGGAAGTTTTTCCATCTACATTTGGTGTCCATCGTCGCGAACGCAATGCGCTTCGTCGGGGCGTTTTTCTTCTAGTGGATAAAAGTTTGCCCAATACCCCTCTTGCTCGTGCCAATGGATGCGAGTTTGGTGCAATGTATCACTCCATGACGGCGAACATATCGCATTTGGTTACTTCTACCGGAGCCCTAGCCACGCTTCTTTAATGCTGTTTAACATATTATCCCAAAAAGTTCCGAACTCAACCGATTGCTTGTAGGGCTTAACGCGCCGACGCAACGCAGGCGGTGGCGCGCCGTAGTTTTGACCACATGGGCATCTTTAACGTGCGCCAAAATCTCGTACACATGGGCGCTTTTACTTTTCACCTCCATCACAAAAGTGGCCGCCGCGGCCGGGAATCACACCCGCGTCCTCGTGCTCAGCAGCACAACGCATTAACCACTGAGCCACAGCGCAGATAAGTTCAGAAAATGAAAACGAAGTTTTTCCGTTGCGGCGACATTAATATGCCCCGAATCCTCTGCCCTCTAACACGGCACTTTGCCTAGGATTCACCAATGTCATAGCTACTAAGCGAATGTACGAATATGTGGACTTCCCGACACGGCGATACAGGGATTGCGCTTGAATGCGTGATCTGTTCTTTTCGAACTCGGACGATTTAGAGCAATCCATGTCCTGTGCCTGGTAAAAGTGACTATGATGCGGTGTTAGCAACTATCGCATGTGTGCATCCGTTACCTATTTTCGGACGTCGGCGCAAAGTGTTCATGTGCCAAAGACCTAACTACTATCTAATGATAGGGGCCCTAGAAGAGCAATTTCAGGTGTTTGTCGTGTTTAGCTTAACATATACCAAAGATCAGCTTTGGAAATGTTTCAAGGACAAGGTATTCGACCTCATTGATTCTTATATCCCATCTAAAACGATTTCTAGTACAACTAAAAAACGAATTCCTTGTTAACCAGGGAAGTTAATGCTCTACTAAATAAAAACTGCCGACGTTTTCGCAGCTGTAGAGCTGACAGAAATGAAGGCTTCTTTTGCACTCTTGAAGCCATAGAAAAAAAATAGGGTAAACATCAAGGTAGCAAAAGATCCACTCTTTTCATGGTTAGGTAACAAGCTCAAACAAATTCCTAAAGAGATCTGAAAATGTGTGAAATATAACGGCAAAAAGGAAGGTTCAATACCGCCAATATCAGGTCCCAATGGTGAAACCACTGATGATACACAGAAAGCTAATCATTTCAATGACTTTTTTTAAGTGAGTCTTTTCCGCTCCTATCACTGACGTCCATGCTTTGCCTGATCCCCACTATACTAATCTAATGCCTGAAATCTCAGTGTCCTATGAGGGAGTGTGTAAACTCTCTTGTCTAACCTAAAGTCAAACCAAGCCACTGGACCACACCATATCCCGTGCTATGTTTTCAAAACATGTGCTTCCATGATTTCTAGATACGTTGTTGTTTTGTTTAGATCGTCTCATGATTCCAGTGAACTTTCTTGGGAGTGGAAAACTGCCAACGTCACTCCAGTACATAAAGCGGGTCTCCTTAATCATGCACAAAATTACAGGCTCGTATCCCTGACTAGTGTATGTTGCAAAACGTTAGATTCAATCTTTTTTCACCACACAATTTTCAATAATATTTCACCACTCATTTTTCAATACTCAATCATTTTTCACCACTTAGAGGTAAACAATTTTTTCAACCATGCCCAGCATGGCTTCTGTATCAGTTTTTTGTGTGTCATCCAGTTTTTTGAACTCTCCCACGCAATTCTTTCTTTTTTTTTGACGCTAGCGAATAAGTTCACTGTATTTTATTATACTTTCAAAAAGCCTTTGATGCTGTCCCCCCTTCTCTATTGCTCCTTGAGATGTCCTACCTTGGCCTCCCTTATTCTGTGCTTGGCTGGGTGTAAAATTATCTGTCGGGTCACTCACAAAAAGCGGTTATCAACGGTTCTGAATGAGATCTCGCGGCTGTCACTTGGGGGTGCCACAAGCATCTGTTTTAGGACCACTTTTATTTTTCATCTACATCAATGACATCACCGTGAATATTACATCCAAAATAAGATTATACGCGGACGACTGCGTGTTTAACAGGGACGATGATAATGATGTGACCTTGACAGAATCCTTGCCTGGGCCATAAGTAGCACATGAATCTTAATCGCCACAAAATGTAGTCATATCAACTTCAGCAGATAGCGGGCTAACATTATCCGAAATTACAACTTAGGCAGCGTTCCAATTGACAAAATAGCTGAGGGTAAATATCCTGGTCTGTTCTTTTCATCACAACTTTGATGAAATAAACATGTTGGGTACATCACCTTAAAAGCTGGACGTGTCATTAACTTTATTAAAAAAATTTAGGAAGGCTCCTCAAGACGTCAAACAAAACTTGTACCCTAATAGAGTACGTTCGATTTTAGAGTATGCTGTTGTGGTATGGTATCCAAACAGTGAGATTCTTACAAATAAACTGGAGACAATTCAAAATCGTGCTGTAGGATTTGTCACTAACTCCTACAGTTATGAAATCAGCGTTTCACACTTTAAACTATCTAATTTATGGGAGACACTGTACAACTGCGAGGTACCTTTTGTAGGTGTTTATTTCTGAAACAGATTCTGTGTGAGGAGGTGGCAATAGATCGAATCTGTACCTTCATCCGCCAACGCATATATTAAGACGAAGGGACAAGAATAAAAAAAAATTGACAAATGGTATTGCCGTAAATTTATATTCCAAACGTCATTTTCCCCCGTTCTATTAGAGTGGAAGGCCCTACCCGACACTGTTGCCGCCACCAATGAACTGTTTTCCCTTGCACTCTGGCAGCACTTACGCATGATCACAACATAACTTGAATGGGTTTTTGCTCATTTTAGTACCTTGCAGTTATCTGCATTGATCCGCTGTTGCCGCTATATTCTGTGTATGGGAAGCCCTGACAGCACGTCATCATGGTCGCATGATCTGAAACGTGTTCTCTCTCTCTCTCTCTCTCTCTCTCTCTCTCTCTCTCTCTCTCTCCCTCCTCTCTCTCTCTCTCTCTCTCTCTCTCGTCTCTCGCTCTCTCTCTCTCTCTCTTGAGTGTGTTGCTGTCGTCTGTTTGCGCTGTTTTAGATGCAAAGCTTCTCTTAGTCGACCCTCCGTCGTCCGGTGTCCGAACCTCTCCTCCTCTCCACAACAGCTGTGATGACGCCGCTCTCTCCCCCCTTCTCCTCTCCACACCACCTGTGCGCTAGCGCGCGCTGCTCCTCCTCTCCCCTCTGCACCCCAGCTGTCAAATCACGCGCATGCGCGCTGTTCCACCTCTGCATCCCTCTGCTCTGCAAATAAACCCGTCCGCGCTCCGCTCAGTTGCTTCGTCGCTACTGCGCCATCCGATGACTGCCAATGGACGCCAACGATTCCGTCAGCGAACTGGCTGGCACACCTTCAACTAGCTCCAGCCAGCACATTGTCAGAACCGCGAGCACCTCCGAAGACAAGGCTGCACAGAGGAGAGCTCGCGACGCCGAACGTAAACGGCAGCGTCGAGCAGCGGATTCTTCGCTTCGAGAAAGAGAAGCCGCTTTGAAACGCGAGCGGCGTGTAGCTAATCCAGATGGCGTTCACCAACGTGGCAATGCTTCGAAACGCCCGCGTCGAATAGCGGATTCCTTGCTTCGAGAGCGAGAAGCCGCTAAACGTTCCCCACTACTCGATAAATGAGGTAGACGTCCCCACGGGATTAGACGACCTGATCGCTCAGATGAACGATGCCAAGAAAAAGGCTAAAACGAAGCTTGCAGTCAAATTCGATACTCCGAAGCCGCCCTCCCACCTCTTGAGATTGTGGAATCGTAGGCTTCGTGCTCTCAAGACCTATCGCCGATCTGGCCGGACACCCCGTCGGAGGCGCGCTCTCAAGCGTATTTGGCAAGAGGTTGAGCAGTATACGATGAACCTCGGGAGGCAAGATTGGCAGCTTCTGTGCCACTCGCTCAACCAATCCGCCAACTTGTCGAGGGCCTGGCATAATTTTCGAGCTATGCTTGGATGCAAGAGGCCTATTTCCTTTTCAAAAGCATGGCCGTGAAATTGAACGTCTTTCCGGAACAGCCATACAAGCAGGGGCGATCTTTTTCCCTCAACCTGAGAATGTGGACACCTTGCCAGTGGACCCGCCATCAGAGACAAAGGAATACGACGTTCCCTTCACGTTAGACGAACTGGAGGCTTCCTTGTGTGATTCTAACCCTAAAAGCGAACCGGAGCCGGATGGTGCGCGATACTCAACACTTTTGAGCCTTCCCAAATCACATAAACTTGCCTTGTTAAAAGTGATCAACGAGTACTGGAACAATTGTGATCTTCCCTCTGCCTGGAAGAAATCAGTAGTGATACCAATACCCAAACCTGGCAGGCCGAGTTGAACATTACAAGACCTCAGGCCGAAATACCTTACATCCAACCTCTGTAAGGTCATGGAACGCATGGTTCTGAGAAGACTAGACTGGCACTTAGACAAGTACAACGTTCTGTCCCCTATGCAAGTGGGTTTCCGTCAGGGGCGCTGTGCGCAAGATATTCTCAGGAGGCTTCATAACGATGTTCTCGCGTACCCTAGCAGCGCACAGCTCCGAGTGGTAGCTGGCGTAGACGTGAAAAAGGCGTTTGACTCCGTGCCACACTCTACCATACTTAACCGGCTCCATGCCACAGGGGTAGCCGGAAACCTATACCGCTTCGTGAAAGCCTTCCTTGCCGACAGAACTTTCTCAGTAATGGTTGGTGATACTCAGGGTGAATGGTAGAGCAACCAAACAGGCGTCCCACAAGGCGCTGTCATATCCCCTGCTATATTTACCATTGTCATCTCAGGTCTCCTACCAATGCTGACGTCGATAGCCGGTCTTAATTTTGTCGTGTATGCAGACGACATAATTCCTTGGACCCATTCGGGGTCCCCCGGAGAGCAAGAACTAGCCCTGCAGGCAGTCCTGAATGTCGTTCATGAATACATGCAGCAGTGCGGCATGAAAACCTCTCCCGAAAAAACCGAATACGTGGCTGTCATGAACAGTCCGCGACTCCGATCCGAGGCCGAATGAAACCTTATCTCCCTTTGTTTAGGGGCTCAGTCATATGCCGGAAACGAACAATTCGTATACTCGGCATGCTTATTGACGAAGACGGATGACCTAAAAGCTGGCTTCATAGCACGATGAATACTTGCCATCAGGCCTTACACCTTAGGCGTCGCCTCTCAGCCGGTGGATGGTGAATCAAAGAAGCGGGGCTCCACCAGATCACCCTAGCCCTCATAACGTCAAAAATCCTGTACGCATATTCGTACATGAGACTCAACGCGACCCAACGCCTTCAGCTTGAGAGAATAAATCGGAAAGCGATGCGCTTGGTCACTGGGCTACTGCTGTACTGCCCAGTAGTGGACCTGCACGCCTGCAGCAAAATCAATGCCCTGCAGGATGTGGCAGAGCAGCAATCGCAGCCCAGCGCGTCCGTCTTTCCAGAACGGTGGCTGGCCGTCACATCCTGCGGGCATTGGGATACGAGGTCGCCAACCTGGAACCACTCTCGTCTCCTGCCCCACAATGGGAACTCATCGACTTAGTGGATGGTATACCATTACCAAAGAACATGAGTTCAGCTAATCCGGAAAGGCGCAAAGCTGCCGCTAAACGCCACATGAAGATGTCACACAAGCTATCACTAGAAGGGACCGTCCAACTATACACGGATGCCGCCCAGTTCCAGAACGGCACCGCAATAGCTTACCATGATTGAGACCGACACGACTGTAGTTCATCGGATCACTGAGGAACACACGGTCACAAATCTTGAGCTCATCGCCATACGCCTTGCCATTACTCGAATAGTGGAAAGACGGGATCCGTCATCTCGCACCTATTATATTTACCCCGACTCGTAAGCAGCGTACACCGCCTGCCGTGCAGGGGAAGCGAACTACTCCGTTCTTAACACAATTCGGAAAGAAAGCCATCGCCTACGGGAGGAAGGCAACAACATATTCATCAAATGGATTCCTGCGCACGGGGGAAATACTGGGAACGAAAAGGCACACCAGGCAGCGCGTGCTGAAGCTCTTTCCGCATGTTTGCGTGGATGCGTTGTCGTTTTCACTTTTTCGGCCATTGCCGATGTTGCACACCCACCGCCGCCTCTAATGGATAAGGCCGAGACATGGCATCGTGCTCAATGCTATCGCCGAAGCGTTCTCTGGCACTTGGAAAACCCTGAGGAAAAATATCGGTGACCACCCAGCAGTCCTCGAAGGATAGAGGCGGTAATTCTTCTCCGAGCCCAGACTGGCCAACTTCTGTCCCAAGCGTGGCTACATCTCATCAACCCGCAATCATACGTCACCCCACAGTACCCGTTATGCCCCGCAAGAAGCACGACTGAACATATTTTGTGGCATTGCCCTGCCTTTAACGCGGTTCGGGAGACTGCACTTCAGTCTCTCGGCGTACGCCGACCTGGAACCCTCAAGGAGTGGATAGATCTACCATCACACGTTCGACCATCTGACGCACTCCGGCTCTGGCGGGCCTTTCTTCAATATTTTAAGGACGAGAGAGGACCTGGCTGTTTCTTTGCAGAGCCGACGTCGGGACCACCCCACCTCGAAGACGTGGACAGCGACTGCCCTTCCCCTCCACCATCAATTCCCCCATTTCTGTCGCAAGGTTTATAACCTGTGCAAAGCAGAAATAAAGACGTCATAAAAAAGAAGACATATAATACGCTACTACATGTGTCTTTACTCTAGGAACGAATTAAGACGCTACTACTCCACGGCTTTGCATCCCCTCAGGGTTCCCACGTAGGAAGATGGTGTAATTTTTTTCTTTGCCTTTTCTTTCCCTGTACCATTATGCCGTGCCTGTGATTCTTTGTGTTTATTTTTCTGTATCACACCCGCCTACAACAATGTCTTTTGGCTTATGTAGGTATGCTAATAAATAAATAAATAAATAAATAAATAAATAAATAAACAAACAAACAAATAAATAAATAAAGGGGTAGATATGGAGGTTAGCCTATCTTTTGTCTTACCCACGTATGCGCATGCGCAGCGGTGACACGTGTTTGGTTTTTGTGGTTCTGAGGATATAAATAAATAATAAAATATATATATATATATATATATATATATCTCCTATATATCTATATATAATATATATATATCATATATATATCTATACTATCTCTCTCTCTCTCTCTATATCTCGGCTCTCTCTCTCTATCTCTATATATATCTTGCGCGGACCCTTGAGATGGCAGGTGCAGGAGGACTTTATTAGGAAGCGTTGCAACCTGTCGCGGACCCCAGAACCCCAGCCTCTGATGACGATGATCTTCCCCAGAGGGGAATTGGTCGAATGGTGAGGAGAATGATTATGAGGGGAACGAAGATGAAGCACAGGATGGTGCCCACAATGTACGACCCGGTCACTGTAAATAGGACACGATAGTCAGAACGTTCTCACAAATATATATATAGATATAGAGATATATATATATTATCATAGAAATATATATTATATATTATCTATAGTATATATATATATATAGATATATAGGTTTCTGGTAAAAAATAATCCATTAGGTTCTTAGTAAGCGCCGGTGTCGCCCTTCTTTCCTGTCCGTGTTTTATAGTTCAACGAGTGTTAGAGTTTCCGTTTCGCGGAGCTCCGTATCACGGCTGCTGCGCGTTCACGTACGCTCGCTGCGAGCAGTAGCCATTTGGTTAACTGTGGGCTTGGTCTTGTCCGGTATGTGTCCCTCCATGGGCATATCATATTATTCGAGAGTTATATTGTGGTTCAATCACTGCGCCGTTCTGCAGGTGCTTCCTGAATTTTCTTCTTCCGTGCATAGTTGCGTCGTCGGAGATTTTGCTTCCGGCATTCTGGAACTTCAACTCCACAAACTCTATTTACTTTCCCCTGCGTGGACTTTGAGACCTTCTACGTTGCGATTAGAGGTGCGGTGGCGGCTAGACGATCCCTATTGGTAGGGCGACGGCAAACGGGTGAACAGGGCTAATATCAGCTGGTCTCGGAATGCTATTCTTCCTTTTCGTTAGGACGCTGTCTGGGCAAGGGGTGGTGTGCGTCGATGGGGATCGAATTCCGAATCTGTTGCATAGACAGTGACGGCAGATGTGCCCGTACACTATCCAGTAGTGGCAACACGGACGACGATTGGCGTTCGCAACACGTCACTGTTTATGGGGGCGGAATATTGCAGCGCAGGTAGTTGGGCATACGAGAGAAGACAGCGGTACGGAGCCTTCTCGTACAGGTGAAAGCGGGCGACGAAGAGCAACCACGTAGGCCGTGGCTTGCGGGTCAAGGGTTACTTCCGGCGTCGGAATAATCCCCAGTGCTTGATGCACTTCTTACTGAATAAAGTCGTTGTGGTACGCCGCAAGGGTATGCGGTGGTCCCGGGAATCATTTTCCGCAGTTCTTCGTGAACGACGGCACGGATGGTCTGCCGCAAGGTGTTTTTGCTATTGCACCGACGGCAATAAGGTTCGTGAAACCATAAAATTGACCGCACGAAGGTGGTGGACGTCGTTATATATTTCACCATAAATGCCACTCATGACTTAACGAAGCTCTCATCGTTCTCAAACCAGATTTGGACTGAATTTTCCGACAGGAAAGCAAATCCCGAAGTGTTTCTTCATCGTTCGCCTGTTTAAATTATGAACAGCTAAACCTAATCTGCCCACTCTTAAGGCTCTTCACCAAAGGATCCTAGGAATGATGGGGTCTCCACGGGCTGCTGCCCAACAACACAGAAAGTTTCTTCGTTCACCACGGCGGTGGTCGTGACGTAATCTTGCTTTATTTTTTCAGCATAGTCAAGCCTGTTGTATGACGTTGCTATTGGCTGCGGGCACCAGTTAGGCTTGCTTCGCAATTTCCACGTGGTTTCTGGACGATGTATGAAACCCGCCCGAAACGAATTGTGAAACGAACACCAGATGAAAGATGAAACAGATGAACAGTGTATATGGAAACAAAGTTGTTTTAGCAATGAACATTTATCGGAGCGAACTTGTACTTCACAATAAACGTAAAAAAAAACACAAGCGGCCTAGGCTTACTCAATGAAATGACGTTCAGAGGCGACGGTCCACAAACCGAATTCAGGGCTGTTTGTCCGGGGAGCATGGATCTTTCTGCGCAATTCTTTTTGGAGCCATAGAATTATATCGAGAGTACTAGAGATAAAAAAAACACCTTACGTAAGTGAAGACAGAGCGAACCACTCTCGCTACCAAATCACATAGCCTGTGCGCGATTCAAAAGGAGGAGAAGGGAACACGCTGTTGGCTTCGAAAGCAGATAAAGCAGGCAGGCGCGGCCAGACCCCAGAAATGAAACTCATAGGTATTGAACACGGAATGAATGCTTCGAGGCAATATTGACACCGTGGGAGAGCGTAAGTTTGGTCAAATTGGTTCTCTTGAACCAATTCTCTTCTCTTGAACAGCATTCTCTTGAACAGCATTCTCTTGAAATTCAGACAGGGAAGAAATAATAAAACCACATATACAAAACCATATCGCAGCGTTCACTAAGGCTACGATCATGATGGCGTACAAGCAACAAACATAAGTAGATTGCAAAAGCCAGACACCCTTATTTTACACCTTCTCGGTTAATCTCCAATGACTGTATATGCCTTATCGTAGCTTATATATCTGTGGAGTTCTTTTTAGATACAGCGGATCTGCACAGCGCTCATAGACGTCTAAAACACTGCAGATAGCGACCCACTTACTTTATGTCAATGGTTTGGATTGGAGAAGTGAATGTAGGTATTTGGTAACAATCGTAGGTTTGTTGGCTGCGGTACCAAGTTTGTCAACACGGACATGGAACTGCAACTTTTTCGTTTATTCCAAGGTTTTATGCTATAAAACATATAAAAAAAGCCAACAGGCTGCACTGTGTAATTGTGAAAACCTGATGGTTCCCACCTCGAATGCTGCACTGTGTAATTGTGAAAACCTGATAGTTCCCAGCTCGAAAGCTGTTTTCCATTCTTTGCATGGTCCGAGCATGAAAACTTGGAAATCCGCAGTACCTTTGTTTTCACGTCAGGGTTCCGTGGATCAGAATTGAGAAAATGAGTTCTATACTAAATATGGGTGAAGTTTATGAAGAAATGAATGTATGACTTGAAAAGTTCACTGTAATAGGCAATTTTGTATAATGCGATAAAAGGGATTTTTCCAAAATTCACAATAGCTGTGTAGCAGCAGAAGCTATGCTTCGAGAACAAATAATGCTTCGGCATAAAAAAGTGGTGATTTCTTGCAAAATCTGGGAGCTCCGACAATTTCGACACCATCGTTTAGAAGCAACACTGCCAATTCCAGCTCCTGTATTTTAAATTGTGTTCTTTACGATTGGCTAATACATGTGAAGAGCAAAAATATAGACTCTCATAACTCTGTTCAGGTGAGTTCACGAAACTCAGTTCGGTTCAAATTAAAGCGCATGTTTTTTCTTACATGTACAATATAGATATTTGAACAACTCTCACCGTTTGTGGCAGAAGCGAGTGATAATACTTTGACGACGGCACAGTTGTCATCTGTGTGTGCAAATAAGTAGGATGACTGCGGTCGCATGAAAACCAGGCAAATTCAAATTCACAATGGTTGCACACTGGCGTTTAGAAAAAACCATTACCGTAAATGCATGCTTTGTTGCCTAAACATTAGCATGTTTCCAGTATTTTAAGACAGAAATTTCTCCTTGTTGGAACTGAAAAAGCAACTTTCGTGGACCCAGAGCTGAACGAACAAAAGCGTTTAAAACATGTTGTAAACTCGTGGCCAGTGAATCTGGACTGCTAATAGGCAAACTAAAAACAGTGAAATGAACATGGATTTCTCGATTTTTTTTTCAGCTACCAGTCAGGGGCCGTATTCTCTAATTTCATAGGTACCAAGCACCACTCCTCTACCACGTTTAGCGTCACCGGCTAAAACTAGCTAGGAAAAATTTCCGCGACTGCTCCATTAGCCACCGGTTAAGTGCCAGGTGGGGCACGGTATCCCTACGTGTGCGGATACCCTGCCATTTTTCTACAAGTCATACTACTGTTTTTTGCTACATTCCTCCCTGCTCATCGGCGGCCGCAACGCTTTCCTGGATGCCCACCTATGTGATCCCAAGCTAGAGCACCATACGCCAAAACATTCGATAAACCCGCCCTACCGAGACCAAATACTGTGCCCCCTCCGGCTACAAGGAAAAATTTAAAGAGATGAAACCACCGCGACAACTTCAGCACCCATATATTCCGAGTCCAGATTGGGCACGCCACCGAAATCCCATGGTACAGTGCCCTTTCTGTGCAGATAAGTTAGTTGGCTAAGGCGGCATGATTTTATTCCAGTAACCACTTTTTACTTACGGTGTCGTTCCCCCTGCTTTCATTAACAGTCGGCGCGACATCTCTAGTCATCTTTGTACTCTCTGCACCAAAATAAGAGGTGGCTATTCGCAGTTGGTTCCTGCAGCCTTTATCACTGTGATATATATTGGTTCCATCGGCAAATACAAATCACCGGCGTCCGGCCACCCGCACCTCTGTTGTTCAACAAAATAGGGCCGTAACCAGGTTTGAAGGTCTACACAGTTAAAAAACTGTGTAAGGACCGCCCTCCAACGATGATGTGATTAACTGCAACGATTTAACTGGACTGCCACCCTTGAAGGAAACCCAGGAATTTGTGGACACGCAAGAATTATCTGAACCCACGCACTTAAAGATATTACTAATACTTGGCCGACACCTAGCGGTGACCAATGGAGGACAACGGCTTCGACTTTCTTCCACCATGCCTCTTTTTCAACGACCAAGTATAATATAACGACACCGAGCATCGCATGAAAGCCCCTTGCAAAAGACGTAGCCTTGTCCACAACGATGCCACCACACTGATTGACGAAACTGAATCACCGATCTATTGGAAGCCACCATCAGTCAGTAAGCTTTATTCCTTAAGAAAACCCGAATAAACCAATACTAAATGCTAAAGCCCGTGGACTGCGATATTGAAGAGCTTGTTAACCGATATCATTGAAGATATGAACTTGAAAGCGCTGATGAATTTTAAGCTCCAATGCTGCTGAATGAAATCAGTATGGACTGGTTTTCCCGGAAGTGGAGATGAATTCATGCGATGACATTTGAAAAACGGCACAGGAAAAGCACAACGGTATCGTAAACAACGATGACTTGGCAGTGCAAAGCAGTGACGCTCTCAGCGGAAACATTGATTTCGCGGCACTTTTCAAAGGAACTACTTAAAAGCCGGACACCATTCAGCAGCCTGCTCCCTTCAGAAAAGAAACGGCTACATACGCAGGCCAAGAGGAGGTAGTCGCTTTTGCTGCTAGCACAGGCGACTTTTCAAGGGCTTTCCCGACGTATTCTACTCCACACACAGAACTGCCGTGATCTCCTCCAATAAAAGTGGCGAGTGTTCATAGCCACGACAATTCCATGGCGTTGCCTCAAGAATATTCGAATGCACAAGGTTTTCATGGAACAAAAAAGGACTTTGTTGCTCAGTGATCAAGCCCATAAATGCCAACAAACTCCACAGTGTAAACAAACACCTCTCCAGAACCATCTACAGATTGGTCGAACTTTAGACTGATGTACGCAGCGTTGACGTACAGGTCGCCGTATTGCGAGTTCGGGTTTGGAGGTGGTTAGATTGGTCAAGGCGGAGGGAATATTTTAAGATCCTGGCGTCAAACCAGATACTGGGAAAACGGTGGAACCAGGCAGCCCTACGATTAGCAGGTACACGTACTGTAAAGAAAGCTCTAGCGAAGCGTTAAACGAAGTCCAGACTGATTGAAAAGATGAACGAAAACGGAAAGCGTTTCGAAGGAACGCCGGTAAACTAATACAAAAGCCAGCCCCGAACTAATTCCTCTAACACACAACAAGCCGTACAATGCGCGCATGCCAATATATGCTTTCGCGAGCACTGCAGAGCGGACAGCTAATGCTACCGCTGAACCGTGGCTTAAACCGGATGTGTCACACACGCTTGAAGCGGAGATAGAAGCAGAAGAATGGACAACCATCGTGCGAACAACACAGATATCATATGACCTGTTATTACAATTTACCGCTTATGTGACATTGAACAAATTTTTTTTGCTACATAAAAGATAAAAAGTAACTGCTGAAAAGTAACTATTCACGTTCGGTTCAGCATTTTTCTCTAATTATCACGTTGGCGGGGGATGTGTAAAATCTTGCAAAAGAAGAAAATAAGAGGTTGTTATTGGCACCGGCGTACTACTGTCACTACCATTGTAAGATAGCTGTTCTATCCGACATACATACCGACCACGCATACATACATGTATGCCGACATACGTACCCCGTTCATAAAAATTACATACACACAAACATGCATACATGCATGCAATCGCACATAAATACATGTACAGGGTGTATTTACATGTACTTTAGCCAGAGGGTAAAAATATACAGTTGCGCTCTAAAACGACGCGACCAAATGCATGTTGCTCAAATTTGTATGTATTATATCGCGCTAGTTTTGATTTTTTTTTATATATGCCATTAGTCAAGATTTATTAGCAAAAGTTTGAAAGAACGCAGCAAGACAAAAAAATAACTTACAAATTTTCAGAGCAGTTTGCAAGACGTCCGAATAAACAGTTCGTGCCTTTGAATTCATTCAATACTAGTATTTTTCCGCTTAGTGATGAGTCCCGCGAAATACAAAAAAACCACGTGACATACCCTCTTGCGCTTCATTATTGAAGTGCTCCGAAACTTTCCGTGCACAAACAATCATCATCGACGAGTTGTCGCTTAAAGGCCGAACAACATGTAGCGTACCTTCCGCGTTTTTAGGCATCGACGTCGTTCCGCTTTGAAGCTCGTCGCACGCCAGCTGGCGCCACCAAAAATGTGTGGCGACGCAAAAGAGCAGACCAGCAGGCGAGAGAGAGAGAAAGAGAGAGAGAGAGTACTTTATTTCCATTCAACAGGGAAGGGCAAACGGGGGTGGCTGCATGGCTAAGAGCCGCCTCGTCCGAGGCATGCCGAATATTTATACCTGTGCATTACTTCGAGTTGTTGATCAATTCGTTCTCGTGCTACAAACGACTAGCCTCCTGTTTAGCTAATTTGGTAGAGCGACTGCTCTTGTTAAGTGGTGGCCCCGGGTTCATGACCTAGGACGAAATTTGCTTCAACTGCGAAGCTGTATAGCTTTCTGAGGAAGCTGTATAGCTTTCTTTTGTAGCCGTATGGTTGCATTGAGGTGCATGTCAAACTTTCCTTTGCAGAAACTTAGCCCACCTTGGGCATTTCCCCTAAAATCTGGTCGATTATCACCTGTCGATCGCTTCGAGTTGTTGATCAATTTGTTCTCGCGCTACAAACGACTAGCCTCCTGGTTAGCTTAGTTGATAGAGCGACTTCTCCAGTTAAGCGGTGGTCCCGGGTTTGAATCCTGGAACAGGACGAATTTTTCTGCAAGTGCGATGTTTCAGAGAATGCTGTACAGATTTCCTTTGTAGCCGTATGGTTGCATTTATGTGGATGTCAAACTTTGCTTCGCCGTAATGTACTTTTATGACACGGAACCGAAAACTGTACAAAGTCACTGGCCTGCCAAAGCCAGAGTAGGCTTGAAGGGCAGCGCCTGGCAGGCAACGGAAATCTGCGCCCATTGCCTAACATCAAACAGTAACAGAAACGTGTTTTTAAGGTGGTACAATGTAATCGCGAGGGAGAAAAAACAGGGTAAGCTGTAAAACTATTACAGCCCGCACTCTGCCACAGAGTGACGGGAAACAGCAAACGTGCCAACAGAGGTGGGCATCAGGGGCAAGCAGAGTCAGGCAACTTCAGAGCGAAATGCACGTAGAGGATGTTTCAATTTACCGTGACTGTTCACTTCCAATACACCGGGTGGAAATTCATTAGAGGACGACGGAACATAGAAGCGACGCATCCTCTGACCATACCTTGTAAGACACCATGGTATCCGATGCAGATCTTTTGGTCTAGGGCTACGCGTAGGAATGCATTTTTCTTTGTGTTGTCAGTCGTCCAAAAATAATTTAACACAATTGTTTTCATTAGCAGCATTGTAAAATTGTGGCAATTGTTATGTGAAAATATTTGTACTTCTGGAGATGCATAGATTATAGGCTACATTTTGAGCAGAGAGCTTAGAATAAAATTGAGCCTCTGCTGCCATCGAGCTGCGCAGTGTCCATACACTGTAAAACCGTAACAAAAAACACTGTCGCCCAAGGCATGCAAACATATCTTCCGCACTGATAACGGCATAATATCGCCCAAGTTTTACATTATGCCCGAAAGTGCGCGCAGATTTTTACAGATATACTCTAGATGAAAATTCAATGTCAGGTCACTGCTAAACATTAGTCCGAGATATTTTACAGACGAAGCATACTTCACTGTTTAGCACGTACAAGGAGAGCATGAAGAAATCTGCAAAAAACTGGTAATCCAGCACTATCTTTTTGAACAGATTGTGTAAGAACATACCTTACGTTTGAACAGTATTAATCATCATTACATTAGCAGCAAACCAGTCTATTGCATGAGTTGCAGCAGTCTGCCACGATGCAATGGCCTGGTGAACATGTGATGTGGAGGATTTCGAAGAAGATTAGGCGATCCGTCTACCAGCCGTCGCCCCTGCCGTGTGTCTCGTTCACGGGTTGATGATCCCTTTTTGTAGGCGTGTTGAAAAGCCCCCGAGCAGCTTCCAGCGCAAGCTTCCACGTAACGTTGAAACCGGTGAGGATGTTCCCGCAGAGTGGTTCCATCTGAGCGCTACCGTGACAGGTGACGAGCTTTTCGAAATTCCTGCGGCGAGATTTCGAAGAAGATTAGGCGATTCGTCGACCAGCCGTCGCTACTGCCGAGTCTGGACTATTGTTTTCTAAATCTAATATTTAAACTACTGCGTGTCTGCCTGACATGCACGTGACGGCACGACGCCGGCAATCTGTAGACGAGTCTTTTATTGAATTCAAAAAATAGATTGCCTGACCTACGACACATTTATTATTTACTTTGCTCTAACCTCATATTTTGTTTGACACTGAACCAAACACTATCATTTGTTGGAATACACCACTGCTACATTCCATTTTCCGGCCAGCTTTTTAAGTTTATGGGAGGCCACATGCACATGAGGAGTTACGCCAACCTTGGGCAGTTCTTTACTGGGCATGCCTTCATCCATTGTATTTTGGTTTCGTTCTTAGAATTCCACAATAGCCGGCCACACGATGCATAAAAAAAATTTGAGGTTAACCAATTTTATACAGATGGGCTGTCTGTTGCCTAAATATTTTGTTGACTGAGTGCAATTCTGTCCTAACAAAATTTGACATAAGCAATCAATCGCTACTCTATTTGTTACCAGCTTAGAGTGTTCTGAGCCATAGCTAAGAAGCGGTTTTCCTGCAAAGGGCGTTTAGGACCAGGATATACGATTGGACTGAAACGTGAAGTTCCCCACAAGCACTGCGCCTTGGGTACTTCTGAAGCGAACGCATGAACGTAAACAAATAGCGAGCGGGGTGAAGTCGAGAGTAGTGTAGACTTACCAAGGCCTTTTGCAACAACGTAAGTGGAACCCTGCGAAAAAGCAGACGTGATCACCGAAAGAAACAGCGTTTTGGGACGCATTGGTGCAAGAATGCCAGCAATACATCCTAACGTTAGGAACAACTTGGCATTCAGGACCAAGGTCGTGATGTAAGGATCAACTTTACCAACTTGACGTAAGCAAGAGATCCTGAAGTAAGGACCACTTTGACATTGCCGAAAGGGTGACACTAATATTTAACGTCTCCGGGTACGTGCCTGAAAAAAAACAGACGTTGGGAAGAACGTTTTAAAGTAGTAGCAACAGCTCCAGTCTATGGTAGGACCGGGATGAGCATTGGTAAGAGTGCCAACGTTTTTGTCCGAAATAGAAACCTGGGTATTTTTTGGCAGATAAGTTTGGGTTACATGTGGTTTTTTTCAGACGCCAGATATACTCTGGAAAGGCTTCTATGGTAGCGGAAAATATATTTGGCGACACAGATGGCAGCGTAGACATGTGTACAAAAACGGATGGTAAAGCTGTTCAAACGAAGGAACCAGGAAACCTAGAATCACACCTTAGGGACATAAAGGAATGAAGCAGGATATCTTTTCAGCTAAACACACGAAGAAGCCGAGAAAACGCGAGAGCCAGGCGATGCGTTTATGCGGTTTCCGAGTGAGGGTCATGGGAAGCGAATAATTTTAGGATTGTAGAGAAATTTATGAATCAATTGAGTATACATGCCCGTATGAAGTGCTAACCATGAACTTCTAGTCGTGTTTGGTGCGTCTGATTATGGTGCTTGGATTTTTTTTGTGAAAGGCCGACTAAGGGCCAAGAGCACCAAGAAAATGTTATTTCATGATAGTAAAGTGACAGTTAATACAAAGCATTGTAGTAAAAAAAAACGTGAAGTGAAACAAAGACCGGTGCAGGTGACTGGTGTAAAAAGCCTGGTTGTCAAGTTGCATGATTACAAATGAGCCCTGAAATCTGTCGTCGGTGAGAAAGTTTAGAACGCATTTTGTAGAAAATATGGGGTTGTGTACCAAACATTGTGATGAGTTTTGCGAAGTATATTGTCTGTATAGTTGTGGGAAGTGTGCGCGTTGTGCTGTGTCGAGTACATTGCATTGAATGAGTGTGTGGATGGCGGATAAGCCTTCTCCATATCTGCTGCCCAGGGGTGTTGGTGATCCATTCAGCATATGGGAGTGCGTTACATGTCTGTGGCCTATCCGTAATCTAGCTGATAAAACTTTCTTGTGTCGGTTTGTGAATTGGTTGCGCAGCGTCCTACATGTGATATTATTACAGTGAGTTTGTTTTCTGTTCACTCCACTCTGCTTGGCACGTTTCGAAAGTTTTTTGTAAGGTGTGCTTCACATCAGTGTAAGGTACTGTTGTGATGGCTACTGTGCTTGTGAGAGCAGCAGAATCGGCCGCTTCATCTGCCACCTGTTTCCGCAGATTCCGCAGTGGCCTATCATCCAGCACTTTGTCACTTCTCAGATTGAGGAATTGGTTTACATATTGCTTCTGAGAACAAGATTAACTCTGCAGTTTTTTATGAGCACAATGAACCTGCAACCAATCTTTTCGACACATTACTGGAAAGCTCCGCAGCCCCATATTATTTTGCAGACACCTAAAATGGTTCAAAATCTGTTTTTGTGGTAGCCCGTTTGTATTGAATTCTGACAAAGACAAATCACACGATACATGGGAAAGATGCCATGGTGCTGTTAAATAATTGTGAGATGATTTGAAGGTATCTAAAAAGAAGCCCTTATGAAAAGTCGCTGCTTCTCTGTCTCTCTGTGAGGAGGGAACCCCGAACTGATTTTAAAACACCTGGGTAGTGGATGTATCATGAGAAAATGGTTTAAACGCATGGTTCTTCATTGATGACATCGTGGAACCGTACAACAGGTCGACGTAAGATAGCTGGTGTTGTAAGCACCTTACGTCGGTAAGTCCTCTTTGTACACCTCAGCTCATGAATAGAAAACTTAGATTTATCGTTAGTGTTTGACCTGTTGTTCTTACGTAAAGACCTTTTTCCACGTAATAGTTTGTGTTTCATGAAAGCGTTTGTCTAGTGTGCAGGATTGGACACTTTTTAGAAGATTTGTGCGAGTGTGTGAGCATGGTCTTTGCGTGTGTGCCCTGTTGCGCTGACAAGAGCAGGCTGTGTGTCTGTTGTCCTTTCAAGTTTAGTATTTGTGTCTAGACTATCTGTGCCCGTCTACGAGTTTATGGATGTCAGAAAGCTGTGCAAACTTTCCCTGTTCGCCTCACGGCGCGCACGCTTACCAAGAGCATTTTCCCATTTTAATATATCAGGTTACCTGAAGTGGGGTACTAGTGCAGAGGACCCCACGCCTTGTTCTAGGCTTCTCGCGCGCCCGCCTACAGTTTTCGTTCCACCAGGGCCTACCGGGTTGCGAGGGGCACCACAGGCCTGGAGAACGCTCTTTTATGCTGCGTGAAGGATGTGTGCCGCGATGAGTTGGGCTGGTTTGTCTACATGTAGCTGTTTTACAGATGTGCGTGCAGTTTAGATGTTGCTGTAGTGGTACTGCAGTTCGCTCTTGCTTGAATAAATCTTTTAAGCAGAGGTGAACTGTTTTTTTGCTACGTATGTTAGTGAGGTATGTAATTAGTCACTATCTTACGGATTCGTACCCACACACCACTCAACAGATCCAGGAAGTGCTGCGGGTCCAAAGGCCAAGTCAAGTTTGTATGTAAGTGTGGTTTTCATATTATGGTCTGTAGGCTGTGTGCTTGGTTGAATATGCATGCCCCCGTAAATTTATAGAAGTTATCGATAGGGTGACTCCGCCAATAAAACGGCTGTGCGCATTCGTTCTGGGGTGGCGCAAGTCTTCAGTACCATTTTCACAGTATTGTGTACAGAGAGATGGCAAAGAATTTAAATGACATTCCTTCGAGAATTTTCAGATACGTTGTCGACTTTCGGTTCAAACGAAGACAAAAAGTGTTTACAAATGGGTGCTATGAAAATACAAGTATAGATTTAATGGGCATACGTTCAGTTTAGAATTAGCCGCTGTCAACGAGCTGCAGTTCCGGAACGTAAAGCTGAAGCTTAGCTAGATCACTCCTTGCTGGCCGTGCTCACACCGTTAAAAAAGCCCTCATTTGATTTGCCCCGGACGAATTTAGGTTGGTTAAAAATGAAATACAGGATGGTTCCTGATGGTCAGCTTTGGTTACTTCCAGTTTTCAGTTGGTCAATGAGGTATTTGCGCAACATAGAGGCCAAATTTCACGACGCCATTTATACGCGAAATGTTTTATAGACATTGTAGGGCAGACCGTTAAAGAAGTTTCAGTCCGACGGAAAAACGCCATACAATGGAGGAAAGCGGGCCCAGGAAAAAACGTTTATACGTTGCTGTAAGTGTTTGTGTGCATGGACTCTCTCATACATGTAGGAAAGGCGAGAGGCGGTTAGTAGAGAAGAGTGGTGTTTCCAGCGATGGACACACTATCCCCACGTACACATCTACGTATTCAGGGCTTGAAGATTCCCAAAGACAGATCAGGATCGCAGACCATCTTACCAATTCAACGCACTGTTACCCAAAAAATGCACCTTATACACAGAATTTTCCAAGATGCTCAGGGGCTGAAAGAAACGGATACATTCCGCATAATACAGTCTATTCTCATCAGTTCGAACTGCTTACGGAAACATCTTATCTAAATCTTAA